>CAUYQU010072393.1:0-17844 GCA_963574635.1 Cheracebus regulus
AAAAAAAAAAAGAAAAAAAGAAAAAGAAAGAAAGAAAAAGTGTGCTCACAACAGACAGTATGGTGCTTCTGCTCTTTCAACAGTTAGGGCTGGAAAAAGGGCATGTTCTTGTTGATGGCTCAGGAGTGAGATGATTCAGAAAAGGTAGTGGTCCCCAGGCTGGTCAAAGAGGTCTTTTTGCGTCTTGAGGGAACTCATTTTGCCCAAGCCCACAGTGAGGACAAAAACCAAGCCCCCCTTTCCCCTTTCAGCTTCTGTATGGGCTAGAAAGAAACCCGGGGGGATGGGGCTGGGCACAGAGGGGCACTGGGCAAACCCACTCACCCTCTCTCACCCCTCGCCCATCCCTCTTACTTGGGGTGCCTGATGGGAACTTCCAACACCAGCTCTGGAGGAATCTGGAAGAGCTCGGGGTCATTGCCGTTGGCCTGAAGCAGGAGCGGAAGGACATCGAAGCGGCCTCTCGGGGGTTTCCAGCCCTGCTGTATGCAAATCTGCAAGCAGACCCGGCCAGGTAATGCCACTGTACCCCAGACCCTACAAACATGACCCTTCTGTGGGAAGCGGGAGTGGGGTGGATAGAGGTCCAAATGCAAGCCCCCCAAGAGACATTTTCTCTGGAGGCTCTTGGCCACGTCACCTCCTTTATAAAGTTCTCCCTGATATCACCATGTATTAGCTTGGTGCAAAAGTAATTACGGTTTTTGCTGTTACATTCAATAGCAAAAAACCACAATTACTTTTGCACTAACCTAGTAATTAGCATGACTTCTCATGGGCCCACAGGACAGAGAGCAAACCCTTCCTCTAGCACTGAGCTTTGTTTGTTTGCCAGGTCTTCCCTGCCCACTGGAATTCCCAGAGGGCAAGGGCTGAATCTGACTAACAAGTGCATCTGCAGGCTGCCAGCTCCATGTTTGCATTAATAGTAGGTATTGTAAGATACAAAGAAAACCTGATGAATTTGATGAAGGCAGATGTATTAGAGTTAAGGTATAAAATGCATTTGTTAGATCAACTGTCCAATAAAAATATAATGCAAGCCACTTAAGTAATTACAATTTTCTAGAAGCCACATTAGAAAAAGAAAACAAGAGGTGAAAATCATTTTGATTGTATCTCTTTGTTTGCTAGTCATTTTCAAATCATGGGAGAAAATGGTTTTAATAATATATCATCTTAAATAAAGTTCAACAATGTCCTTGATATTAATATTAATTTATTAATAGTATCTTAAAATATTACTATCAATATATTCAAATTATATATTTGACATTAAAATATGTAACACACTTATTAATCAATATGTCAAATAATACATTAATATCAACTTTATTAATAAGTATACTGAAACAATACATTTAATATTAAAATTTTAAATATGCTTATTAATCCAGTGAATCAATTAATTTGTTAATAAATATATTACCCTAATGTATCCCCATTATTACTGTTTCAACACTAAAAATGATCAATGAGTTCTTTCCCTCTCTTTTTTGGACCTGGTCTTTGAGATCCAGTGTATATTTTCTTTTAAGGCACATCTCAACTGGGACCAGTCACATTTCAAGTGATCAACAGCTACATGTGTCCCTATTAGACAGGGTAGGATTAGAGGGTTTCAAAAGGTAAAATTACATGGTTAGGTTTGGAACGATTCTTTGCGCTTAGTAAAAAGAGGAAGCACTAAATCAAGGCACAGGAGAACACGTCCCGCTCAGCAAGGTTTCTAGAGATAGAGCCAGAGGAAGAGGTTGGGGCATTTATGTTCTTGTGACCACGAGGACAAGGTCAGCCAAGTACACAGTTAGCGCTCAGCCAAGTGAAGCAGGGAGTCTGAGTCTGGCTGCCTCTAAAACGGCACAGGTGCAGCTCCTGGTTGCCCTGGTTACAGCCCCCTCCTCATGACAATAACATTTTCATAAGAAAAGCCACAGGCAGATGAAGCCAGCAGCCAGGAGGGAGTGGAGCAGCCCTTAGCCTTGCCAACTGCGTCTTCGAGGAGGTACCGCCGGGGATGGGCTTGAGCAAAGGACAACCGTGAAATGCGGCGGGGCACGAGTTAGGTGATTTTAAAAAAGGTGGCACCAGGCCTGTGTGCTCGAGATCATTCTAAACACGAGACGCGCCTGCGCTGTCATGTGGGTGCGGTCCACATGCGCTACCATGCTTTACCTGTGCTACCTGCCCGCACTACCACCTGGAAGGAACTCAGGGCAGGGAGATGGTGGTGATCACTTTCCTGGTGGCTTTTATGAGTTGACTTGGGCTACCAGTAACTGTGGTGATGCTGGCGACAGGCAAAGTCAAGCCTACTCAAAGGGTTGGGTGGCTCACGTTGGTGTATCAACAAATGAATGAATGAATGATATAAAACCAACATATCTCCTAACTCAGAAAAGGTGGATACCAGATATGTCTTCCATTTCTCGGCTTTTACCTTCCTGGTGAGAGGCAAGAGATTTGGACTGTAGTTCTAGCTTTTCTTCTCTACTCATTTAGCAGTCTTGAATGACTCACTTGGCCTTGGTGAGACTCAGTCTACCCATCTGTGACATGGGACAACAGTCCCCATCAGGAGGGCTGAGTGAGTTAATCGGATGAAAGTGACAAATGACCAGCTGTAAAGAGCTAGAATGGGGAACAGCCTGATAGAGAAGTAGATTTGGAGAAGAGTAAACTACCCCATTGGTGGCTCTCCCCATGATGATAGTGTTAAACCCAAAAAGTCTGTGGGTAAAAGTCTGGGGACGTAAGAGCCCAAGATGGGTCAGGGTAGGGGGCAGAAATGCTCGCACCTCTGTGAACTGCACATTGGCTGGGTCCCCCAGGGTGGAGCCATCGGGCTGCTTGTAGCCAGCGTAGCGGATGAGCTGGGAGTTCCAGACTCGGAAGTCATGCTTGCCGTCTGTCCTCTGGGGAAATATGGTAATGGCTGACCTGTGGTGGAGAGAGGGGAACATCTGGCATCAGGGTGGGATTTGTGCTGTGGGAACATACTAAACACGGTGCCACCCAGGCCAACAGCTGCTTGAGGCCTGTGGTGGATCACCTCCATGCCAAGGTTCCCAGGGCCAATGGAGCAGTGGTTGGGAGAGGCCACGCTCTGTTCCTCCACTGGAACTGTGGTCTGAGGAAAAGGGTGGAAAGTGGGAGGCCCCATACCACCTTGTTAAAGGAAAGACTCTCTCTAGCTGGAGACTTTTAAATAATATTGACCTGAGCCAGTCTTCCAAAGAGTTGTTTTGCAGCCATTAATTTCTAGGGAAACATCAGACCTTGTTTCCCTTTAAGAATGTACTATGGGCTGGGTGAAGTGGCTCACACCTGTAATCTCTGCACTTTGGGAGGCCGAGGTGGGTGGATCACAAGGTCAGAGATCGAGACCATGCTGGCCAACATGGTGGAACCCTATCTCTACTAAAAATACAAAAATTAGCTGGGCATGGTGGTGCGTGCCTATAATCCCAGCTACTCAGGAGGCAGAGGCAGGAGAATTGCTTGAACCTGGGAGGTGGACCTTGCAATGAGCCAAGATTTCGGCACTGCACTCCAGCCTGGCGACACAGTAAGACTCCATCTCAAAAAAGAGAAAGAATGTACTACAGAGTCCCAATTCCAGTCTTCTTCCAGCCATCATTAATTCTCATCAACTTTGCCCACCCCCCTTACCAAGCCAAAGTTTATAGACTTTAAGATTAAAAAGCAATCAGCTTGCATTTGTATTCATATTTATTTAAAAGAAAACTGCAGGTCATCAGCCATTGGCCTCACCTGCCTAAACGGAAAGAGTGAAGGCTATATTCTTTTATTAATTGTGGAAAGATGTTGTCTGCTGAAGGTCCTATCTAGAGCCCTGATCTCTCTGTTAAAAGGGAGATCAGCAAGTGGTAGGTGTTAACAATGTCTTAGCACCCAACTGAGACTTTCTCCTCGGCATCATCATCAGGATTAGAAAAAAAAATAAAAGGAAAGGGCCGGGCACTGTGGCTCATGTCTGTAATCCCAGCACTCTGGGAGGCCAAGGCAGGTGGATCACCTGATGTCGGGAGTTTGAGACCAGCCTGAATAACATGGAGAAACCCCGTCTCTACTACAAATACAAAATTAGCTGAGTGTGGTGGGCGCCTATAATCCCAGCTACTCGGGAGGCTGAGGCAGGAGAATCACTTGAACCCAGGAGGGAAAGGTTTCGGTGAGCTGAGATCGTGCCACTGCACTCGAGCCTGGGCAACAAGAGTGAGATTCTTCCTCAAAAAAAAGAAAGGAAAATAACTTTTTCACGATGTAGTTCAGTGTTATCTCATGGCAGGAGCTCTTGCCAGCTGGACTGGCTGGTCCCCCATCCCAGGCTATAGAAACACAGTCCTGGCTTCTTGTGTCAACACAAAGATCACATCTCAGGTCCAACTCATTGCTTACAGATCTTCTAGCATATACATTTCTGTCCAGAACTGTGTCCCTGCTGACACCCTTGGCTGGAATTCCTCTCTTCCATTTTATGTCCAAGTTCAAGACCTGATTCAAATCCACCCCCTCCACATGGCAACCCCGTCTCATCTAGCTTCATAGAGCCTTCTTTCTGAGCATCGTTTTTAGGTCTTGCTCTCTGACACAAGACAGTGCAGCACGTAGTTCTGCGGGGAGGAGGCCTCACAGCTGAGGGTGAGTCTAGAATCCAGGCCGAAGGCCAAATCACAGAGAGGCAAGGATGCTCTTAAAGATCTCTTAACAGAGGCACCATCTTGGAGATGAACGCAGAGTGAGTCAAACAGTTTTCCCTCCAGCACTAAAACACATCGCTGTTTCTCTGGTTGAACATCAGATAAAGGGTGCTTGTGTAATGTGTATATTTAAAAAGTATGTTTAGAAACACCAGAATCACACACAGTGAGCCAGGTGTGATGCCCACTCTATGTGTAGAAACTGAGGCCAACGGAGGAACTGGAACACACATCTGCCTCTACTCTCTTGCTTCCCAAGCACAGTGTGAACCTGCATCTCTCCTCCCTTCTCTCTTGCTGTCCTTCCCCTCTTACTTTTTTTTTTTTGAAGGCAGTCTCACTCTGTCACCCAGGCTGGAGTGCAGTGGTGCAAGCTTGGCTCTCACTGCAACCTCCACCTCCTGAATGCAAGCAATACTCCCAACTCAGCCTCCCAAGTAGCTGGGACTATAGACAGGCACACTCCGGCACATTCCACTAATTTTTTTTTTTTTTTTTGTGATGGACTCTTGCTCTGTTTCTCAGGCTGGAGTGCAGTGGCATAATCTCGGCTCACTGCAGCCTCCGTCTCCCAGGTTCAAGCGATTCTCCTGCCTCAGAGATTACAGTCACGTGCCACCACGCCCAGCTAATTTTTTTGTATTTTTAGTAGAGATGGGGTTTCACCATGTTGGCCAGGCTGGTCTTGAGCATGTGACCTCATGATCTGCCTGCCTCAGCCTCCCAAAGTGCTGGGATTACAGGTGTGAGCCACTGCGCCCGGCTGACTAATTTTTTGCATTTTCTGTAGAGATGGGGTTTCACAATATTGCCCAGGTTTGTCTCTAGCTCTCGAGCTCAAGTGATCTGTTCACCTTGGCCTCCCAAAGAGCTGGGATTCTGGGAGTGAGCCACAGCACCCATCTGCAGGGTATACATTCTTATATGGATCTCATTGTTTTCAGACACGAGGGTTAAAAATTATAAAAAGAAAAAGAATACGCCGAATATTTTCTTTAATAGAAGATCTCACAAAGACTCCCTAATACAGCAGTGAAAAAAGTGGAGGTGCACTGCTGGGCCTGGGGTGACCCCCCAATGCCTTCTCAGAGCCCCATTTGAAAACCACCAGAAGAGACCTAGCATGGTGGCTCACACCTGTGATTCCAGCACTTTGGAGGCCGAGGCAGGTAGATCACCTGGGGTCAGGAGTTTGAGATCAGCCCAGCCAACATGGTGAAACCCTGTCTCTACTAAAAGTACAAAAATTATCTGGGTGTGGTAGTGTGTACCTATAATCCCAGCTACTCGGGAGGCTGAGGCAGGAAAATTGTTTGAACCTGGGAGGCGGAGGTTGCAGTGAGCCAAGATTGAGCCACTGTATTCTAGCCTGGGTGGCAGAGCAAGATCCTGTCTCAGAAAGAAAAAAAAAAGAAGAGAGAGAGAGAGAGAGAAATCCATCAGAAGAGCCTGTAAACTCATTGAAGGCCTAACCTTGACCAGGTCCAGACACACAGGAGGGTTCCTTGATATTCTTTAAGGGATGAGGTCTCTTGGAAAAGACTTGTCTGGGAAAAAGACCTACATATCAATTCCTCACGCAGGCCCAGGTTTAGACTCCTTTTCTTACTAGGGATCTCAGAAACCTGGCAAACACCCATTTCTTTCTTACAGAAAAGACACATCCAAGAAAACTCATCTTTCATGCAGAGAAGCCACTTTTGGATGAACTCAGTGAAGCCCAGGGGTTTATGGGAATATCCCTGCAGTGATCCCGTGTGGCCCCAAGATGGGACTGGTGCTCAGCGGCTGGGAACAGATGCCACAGCAGCAGTGAGTGAGCCAACAAGTGTAGCTGGCTGTCTGTGGGGCCCCAGCTGTTCCCTTCCAGCTGTCCCTCTCCTAGCTGAGACTTGCCAGCGTGACCGCCACCAGCCACATGGATACCTGCCTGCCTCTGCCGGCCTGCTCCCTGGGGCTTTGTTCTTTGTATTGGTTCAAGAGGAATCCAAGGTGTGGCTTGGCTGGTTAGAACCTGAAGAAGCAGTCCCCACAGCACTGGCAAGAGAAATTGCCTTTTAAACCAACGGAGAATTGGAGGCAGCTCCAGGCCACAGAGCAAGACACAGTAAAAGCAGGTCACCACCAGCAATAGGACTTTCCTATTCTGGGAACCTCAACTGTTTCTTCCTGTCCTCTCCATGAAGGATACTGAACTGTGGGTTGAATGTGATGTTTGCTGCTGTAGTTTTGCAAACTACACAGGAGCCCACTTGCCCCAGAAGAGAAGAAACATGGGATGGAGAATGGAATAAAAATGCCGGGGCTGGGTGTGATGGCTCACACCTGTAATCCCAGCATTTTGGGAGGCCGAGGCGGGAGGATCACTTGAGGTCAGGAGTTTCAGACCAGCATGGTCAGCATCATGAAAGCCTGTCTCCACTAAAAATACAACCCTGTCTGGGGGAGGCCACAAAGCCTCACCTTTTGTAGATTCACTGTCATCAGTAATTCTTGGAAATGCTTCTGAGACGAGGCATTTTCCCTGGCAGGTGAGTTGACTCCAGAGTCAAAGCCTCCCGTGAGATAACATTGAACTACATCATGAAAACGTTATTTTCCTTTCCTTTCCTTATTTTTTTTTGAAACAGAGTTTTACTCTTGTTGCCCAGGTCAGAGTGCAATGGTGTGATCTTAGCTCACTGCAACCTCTGCCTCCCGGGTTTGATGCTGTGGGGACTTTTGATCCCCCGCCCCCAATGCCCAACTGGTCAGCTCACCTGAGGTTCCCTTTGTTGGTGGCATACTTGACATGGTTGCAGATGTAGTTGAACATCCCATGGGCCGTGGTGCAGTCTCGAGCATCAAATACCTGGGAAAGGGGCAGGGTGGAAGTGACTGCCTTCTCCTTCCCTCCCCAACTCCCCCAAGAGCAATCTTCACACTTTAGGAGAACCCAGATCCCACCCCAGCTGCTAGTCCCAGGCTGCGTTTTATATTTTCTCTTTTCTATCCTAATAACCAAGGCCAATCTGACCAGAAAAAAAAAAATCCCCTAAAAGTAGGCATGGCGTGTAAGTGAATGTGGGAAAGTAATGGAAATGAAGGAGGGAGTTTGCATGGGCTGGTTATATTTCCTCTTATGTTACTAGGGATTAGTGATTAAAACACAGAACAATCCCCCTTGCCCGCCCCATCTTGATAACAAATCTTCCAACTTTAAACTATTTCCTAAAATAAAATCATAACCAAGGGACAAACAAATGCCTTCAGGGAGTAGGCAGAGAACATAAATCAGCCAAGTAGGTGCAAGGAAAAAGGGCATGGTGAGGTCTGCAGTCAACCGAAAAGGATAAGCCCTCCCTCCCAAGAGATATGCAAGTTCATTTTTACAAAAGCACTGTGTCGGCTAAATGAGACATGATTATCATCTAGAGCTGGCTGTGATCTTAGAATGTGGGACCCCATGACTGCCATCTGATAGGTCACCCTGGCCACCAGGTACCCTTGGTAGAAGCTTATCCTTTTTAAAGCGCCATCCACTCCCCTTCCCCTCCTCCCTCATTTAAGGGCTCTTCAAGGTATCTGACTTCACCACCTACCTGCAGCTTGGACCACTGGATCCTGCCCACACAGCGCGAGGCATTCCGCCAGGCGTGCTTGGCCCCGTAGATGAGCTCTGTGTCCTTGAGCTGGTAGGTGCTGGTGGTTTCGATCTCTTTGTTCACCTCTTCCAGCCTTTCCATGTGGGCTTTGGAGCCAAATCTGAGTGGAGAGGAAGGGACGTGAGAATATCACCCCCTCTTCTGAATTGGAAGTTGGTGGAACAGGAGAGCTATTCCGAAAGGCTGGAAGCTACAAAAAGTTCCAAGTTGATTTCTGGATGCAACAGTTTCATGTCTGGATGCAAGATAAAGCAGACACAGCAAACTCCAATGCCCACAAAGGCCAAACATTGTACGTATAACTACACCAGCTGGGTGGGGACTATGGCAAACAGGTGGGCCAGGCCTTGTCCAAAGGGGGTAGCCACAACTCCACTCCTACCAGTTGTCACCTGACAGGAATGGGGGTCCAGGACTGCCAAATCTTTCCAGAGAAACTGGAAATCTGACTTTTAAAGGGAACTCTTCTAATTTTTAAGTGTTGGCAATGAATTCAATTTTAGAAAGTTAAAACAATTACTATGAAAATTTTTTGGTTTTCAAAATGTTATACAGGATAATATAACAACCCCCCATGTCCCAAAGCCTAAAAAATAATATAATAATTTCTTGGGGAAGACTTTCCCATCATAGCCCATTCTCTCCCCAGAAGCGACTGCTATCTTGAAACTGGTGTTTATCATTCTCATACATTTGTTTATACCTTCGCCACATGTGTATCCATCCTTCAACCATGTACAATGTCATTCTGCATGTTTAAAACATTCATATAGGCTGGGTGTGGTGGCTCATGTAATCCCAGCACTTTGGGAGGCTGAGGTGGGTACATTACTTGAGGCTAGGAGTTTGAGACCAGCCTGGCCAACATGGCAAAATTCTGTCTCTACAAAAAATACAAAAATTAGCTGGGTGTGGTGATGCATGCCTGTAAATCGCAGCTACTCGGGAGGCTAAGATAGAGAATCGCTTGTGTCTGGGAGGCAGAAGTTGCAGTGAGCCAAGATCATGCTGCTGGACTCCAGCCTGGGTGACAGAGCAAGACTCTGTTCCAAATAAATAAATAAATAAATATAAAATATTCATATAAATGGTGCTATAACGGATGTATCCTTCTACAATTTATCCTTTCTTTTGCTCAAAGTTAGCTATGAACTTCAATTTTATTAACATGCAGAGTGCTAGTATCTTTGATTTTTATGGTTGTATAGTATTCCATCACTGAAATATATCACTACTTTCCTGTTCTCCTGTTAATGGCATTTATGTGGTTTCTTGTTGGTTTTTCTCTTTCTTTCTTTCTTTCTTTCTTTCTTTCTTTTTTTTTTTTTTGACATGGAGTCTTGCTCTATTCGTCCAGGCTGGAGTGCAGTGGCATGATCTCGGGTGCTGCAACCTCTACCTCCCAGGTTCAAGTGATTCTCATGCCTCAGCCTCCCAAGTAGCTAGGATTATAGGAGTGCACCACCATGCCCCACTAATTTTTGTATGTTTAGTAGAGGTAAGGTTTCACTACGTTGGCCAGACTGGTCTTGAACTCTTGGCCTCAAGCGATCTGCCTGCCATGGTCTCCCAAAGCGTTGGGATTACAGGCGTGAGCCACTGTGCCTGGTCTCTTGTTGTTCTTTAATTTTAATTTTTTCCTACTATGAACAATGTTCCAGTGAACATTCTTACCCATGGCTTCTTATGAACAGGTGTGAGAATTTCTCTAGGGTATGTAGCTAGGCATGGAATTGCTTGAAATCTTTCAAATTATAAGCAACCCTTTGCAGGAGAAACAAAAGCACTTCTAGGGAACAGATGTGACCCATGGGTAGCCAGCTTCCAGCCTCTGTGTATGGCAGAGGCCTTGTGCTTTGGCCTTGGTTTACCTGTCTGCAAAGTTGGAGCTGACATCTTTGTCTCTAGCAGTCGACAACTTATCTCAGACTCCCCAGAGTTGACACACACTTGCCTTTTAATTGATGAATAGTACTGATCAATAAACTCTTTGGCAAGAGGGAAGAGCTGCTCTTTTGTGCGGACGTCTTCAGGCCTCCGTGTATGCTGAGAAGGAAGCATGATGGAGCCCATGCAGATATACTCAGTGCATCCTGTTTCCTGGAAGATAAAGAGATTTGGGCTATTGCTTAGTTTTACCCAAGAGTGGCAGGTGTCAGGCTGTGGGCTTGGATCTGATATTCATGGTTGAGTTCATCTGGCCCTTAATTCCCAGAGGCAATTTCTCAAGTACCAGCTTTAAATCCTTGCTGGATATGGTCATAGCCATGGTAAGGAACAATGAGCAGCATTTTAAGGTTCCTAAAGAATTTGCTCTACTCATCTTGGGGAACAGAAGCTTTTGACTAGGAATCAGAATTATTGGCACTAAATTCTGAAATATTTTTAGGTTCCATGATGATCAAGAAAGAACTAGTAGAGTGGCTACAGTAACTCATTTGAATGCATCTATGATAGATGGATTACAAAACATGGCCCCAATTTTCCCCCTCACTGTATTCACACCCTTTACAATGTGGCTTTACAGCAATTCTCCATGAAGAAGTGGAGCCCATCCCTTAACCCCTTGATTCTGGGCTTGCTTAGACCCATAGGATGTGGCAGAAATGACTCTGTGACAATTCTGAGTCTATGTCTCAAGAGTTCCTGCATGTTTCTGCTCATTCTCTTAGAACCCTGCAACTATGTGTGAATAAGCACAAGCTAACTTGCTGGAAGAGGAGAGACCAAAAGGAACAGGGCTGAGTCATCTCAGCCAGGACCATCCTAGACCACCCTGCTGTTAGTTGACTCCTCAGATAACTACAGATGCATGAGAAAGCCCCACTAAAATCAAGAGAGTCTGGGCCAGATGACTAAACCACCCAGCCAATCTTCAGACATTTGAAACAGTTTTAATAGTTGTTTTCAGCCACTAAATTTCAGGACAATTTATTACACTGTAATAGCTTAGAGATATCATTCCTCCAAGAGACCCATGTTCAACAAAAATTTAAAGCAATATGGTGGTTTGTTGACTGAAAAATATGAGTGTTCAGGACACACTGTGAAACCAAGGAAGGTTTTGTTCAATACTCCAACAGTGGTCAGACTATGAGAGACACAGACTGTATTCAGAAGCAGCAACTCCCCTTAGATTCTTTTGCGTCCTGGGTACACAAATAAAAAGCGTTTACAGAAGACAGTGAGAATCCATCAGTGGTTCTCAAAAAGGGGTGAATTTCTTGCCCAGAAGATGTTAGGCAATGTCTTGGAGACTGTAAGAGTTGAAGAAGGAAGAAAGAAACATGAAAAGTGGCTTAACAGTCAGAGACAGGTTTATTTTAAAGAATAAACCTGAGAGGGGCTTCTGGCTGAGTTAGGTTAGGAGCACTTTTTTTTTCTCTTTAATTTCTGGGCTACATGTGCAGAACATGCAGGTTTGTTACATAGGTATACATGTGCCATGGTGGTTTGCTGCACCTATCAACCCATCATCTAGGTTTTAAGCCCCACATGCATTAGTTATCTGTCTTAATGAGGAACACTCTTTTTTATAGACTAAGAGTATTTAAGGATTTAGGGTGGTAGAGCTTATCACAGGCTTGGAATGTTTCTGTGTCTCTTTGTCTTGCTTATCTGGGAGGGAGTATTTTTGTGTCTGTTCCCATACATTTTCCTGCAGCTGCAGGCATACCCCCCAAGTCTGCTTTTAGCTTCCCTATTTTAGTGCACCCAAACGGAAAGGAATGTGCTTATTAAGGCCCACTGTTTTACTGGGGTCCATTGTATGAGTGTGAAATTTGGTGGTTACCCAGTAGACTTTCCCCCCACCTTCCTCTGTGCCCCAGCTGTCTTTTCTGTGTTTTACTGTCTGCTTTCTCTGGCTGCTTGTTGTTAAAAGAGAAGTGATTTCTTGAAATGCATGTGATTAGAAAGGGAGCTGGAACTTAAAATGGCAGTGTTTGTCCAAGAAGATGGTGCTCCTGCTCTGTCCGAGACATTTTTGGTTGTCACAACCTGGAAAGGGGTGCACTAATATCTAGGGAATATGGGTCAGGGGTAATGCTCAACATCCTGCAACAGAGGACAGCCCCCACAAAAAAGACTTATCCAACTCCAAATGTGGATAGTGATGAAGCTGCCACCCCGCTGTCTACACCTTGCTGGGATACTCACCAATGTGCTCTTAAGGTGGAGGGTGTCAGTGAGAACCACGTCAGTCTCCCAGTTCTTGACCTTGAGGAAGCGTGGACACTTGGAGGGGCTGCCATTCTTTGTTGGGGACTGTTTTCCCGAGGCAGGGGGCTGGAGGAGAGAGTGAAGGTGAAGATGAGGCAAGGTCTTGAGTGGACTAACATTGTCTCCACAGGGGCTGGGAGAACCATTGTTCTTCCTGGGATCTGTCTTGAGTCACCAACTGTCTGGATCCAGAGTAAGATCCAGCCCTCCATGGTTGACATGTACAAGGTTCCCAGGAACCTGATTTCCCCTACATGGAAAGAAACACTATGGAAGAGCTTCTTGGTTTCTGCTCTTGGGAGAGGGGTGAGGAACTCAAAGGTGGTCCCTGGTTTCCAGCACAGGGCCTGACATAATGAGGAAGGACCCAGTGAATGTTTGTTGAATGAATGCATGACTGAAAGGACACCATCAGCCTCTTTGAATGATAATAGCCCCCAGCACCAAGGAGTCAAACCTAAAGCTGGGTTGATTTACTTGGATTTCTAGGCCTTTCTGTGACAGCCCAAACTCACCATTTCTGGTAAGTATTGAGAAAACAGAAAGATTTAAATTGAAAGATTTGGGGCCAGGCACAGTGGCTCACACCTGTAATCCCAGCACTTTGGGAGGCTGAGATGGGAGGATCACTTGAGGTCAGAAGTTCGAGATCAGCCTGGCCAACATGGTGAAATGTCGGCTCTATTAAAAAATACAAAATTTAGCCAGGGGTGGTAGTGCATACCTGTAATCTCAGCTACTTGAGAGGCTGAGGCAGAAGAATCACTTGAACCTGGGAGGCAGAGGCTGTAGTGAGCCAAGATTGTGCCACTGGACCCCAGCCTGGGCAACAGAGTGAGACTCCATCTCAGACAAATAATAATAAAATAAATTGAAAAATTTTGAAGCAAAGAATATTGTCCCTACATTTTGAGTTTCTGCCTTTTATTATTTTATTTTTTATTTTTTTTCAAGATGAAATCTTGCTCTGTCCGCTCAGGCTGGAGTGCAGTGGCGCACTCTTGGCTCACTGCAATCTCTGCCTCCTGGGCTCGGGGAATTCTTCTGCCTCAGCCTCCTGAGCAGCTGGGATTACAGATGCTTGCCACTACATCCAGATAATTTTTGTATTTTTAGTAGAGACAGGGTTTCACCATGTTAGCCAGGCTGGTCTTGAACTCCTGACCTCATGATCCGTCCACCTTGGCCTCCCAAAGCGCTGAGATTACAGGCATGAGGCACCGCATTCAGCCAGGTTAATGCCTTTTAAAACTGCCAGGCTTGTTCCTGCCTCAGGACCTTTGCACTTACTGTCCCCTCTGTCTTGAACATCTTTAGTCCCCCATTTGTTTTCACTCTGCAAACAATTTGACCAGTAAGTACAGGGGATAAAGCTCAGGCTGACCAGTGTTGGCCCATTCATTTTAGACCTCATTGATAAGGATCATGTCTGTCTTTTTTTTTTTTTTTTTGGAGACAGGGTCTTGCTCTGTCACACAGGCTGGAATGCAGTGCAATGATAGCTAATTGAAGCCTCGACCTCCTAGGCTCCCATCTCACCCTCCCAAGTAGCTGGGACTACAAGTGTGTGCCACCATGCCCAGCTAATTTTTTATATTTTTTGTAGAGACAGAGGTCTCACTATGCTGCCCAGGCTGGTCTTGAACTCCTAGACTAAGTGATCCTCCTGCCTCAACCTCCCAAAATGCTGGGATTGTAGGTGTGAGCCACCACATCTGGCCTAGGATCACATCTCTCTTGGATGCTCCTGGGTTATTGTTTACCCATGAAGGCACAGGCACACACATGCATCAGGCAAGCATTGGTCACTTAGTAACTCTAAGAGAGAGGCAGCAGGCACACTCTGATGTGAAAGCTGAGCAAGGGCAAGGAGAAGAGGAGCCAATGTTAAGTGGCACTCATGCAGAGTACATCGTGCGCAGTAACCTTGAGACAGGGCATTCATACATTCCACTTCACTGCTGAATCCCCAGTGCCTATTTATTGAGCATGTATTATGATAGGTGCTCAGTATTTATTATTATTTATGTTAAGTTCAAACTATGCCCTTAACAGCTTGACTATTCTGCCTCCTGACCATTAAGAATCATTCATTCGTTCAACACATGTTTATTGAGTAGTTCCTATGTGCCAGGCTAGGCAGTAGAGACCAAGACTATAGTGACAAACTAGATGGATGTGAACTCTGCTCCCTGAAGTCACAATCCTGTGGGGGGTGATGATGACTGAATGAGCCATTGCAATCGATTTAGCACAATGAATGCCATTACATGGGACCCTGGCAGCACAGGGGAGTGGGAGCACATAGAAGAGACGTCTAACCTCTAAGTCAAGACCAGAAGATGAGCACGTGCTAGCCAGGCAAAGAAGAGGAGGCAAGGGCTTACAGGCAGAGAGAACGGATCATGCAAAGGTCCTGAGGTAAGAGACCTATCATGGCCACCTTTGCAGCCAGGGGAATAAGAGTTCTGTGTTAAAGCATTCATGCTGCCATGTTGGAGCCTGGGGAACAGGAGGTAGGGGAAGAGCATGCCACTGTTAAAGATCATTCCAGTGGTGGTTCACGCCTCTAATCCCAGAACTTCGGGAGGCTGAGGTGGGCGGATCATGAGGTCAGGAGATTGAGACCATCCTGACTGACACTGTGAAACCCCATCTCTACTAAAAATACAAAAAATTAGGTGGGCATGGTGGTGCACACGTGTAGTCCCAGCTACTCAGGAGGCTGAGGCAGAAGAATCCCTTGAACCCAGGAGATGGAGGTTGCAGTGAGCCAAGATCACACCACTGAACCGCAGCAAGATTCCATTTCAAAAAAAAAAGAAAGATCACTCCAGAAGAGTGCAGGCTGTAGCAGCACAGGGAGCATGTGGAAGGTGCTAGGATTCATAACCTTCCACATCTCTCTGCCCCGGCCAGATCTGGTCCTTCCCATGGTTCCATCTCAGTGCTGGGTGCTACCAACCATCTGTGCTGGACAAGCCACAGGTGGGAGCTCTCTTAGTCACCAGCCTCTTCTCTATCTCCTACACCCAACGCATCACTGACTCCTACCCATTTTAGCTTTCTAACTAGCTCTAGAATCCATCCTCTGCCCCTCCACCGGCCAGCACCCTGACCAAGTCATCTCTTACTCAGATGATCATAGTCACCCCCTAAATGTTAGCCATTGCTTACTATTATAAATGTTATTATGTGACTACTAGCCCAACTTATAGTATTAGAAGTATTAGTATTAATTGTAGTATTGGTATTTCTGCCAGTATTATTACTATACTACCACACTGGGAGCATAATAAAGGTTTGGATGAATTCTTCCCTTTGTTCCTCATTTATACTTTCTAGCCTGTCTAAGTTATTGTGCCATGTTTCCCTAGGAAGTTACATACAAATAACCAACTCCGTGGTTAATAATAAATACTTCTTTAGGATCCCGTTTCCCCTCCTGTCTTTTCCAAGAGAGGTCTTGGAGGTGATGGAAGTCACAGCTGGGCAGAGCTTTGTATTAAACACATCCCTCTGATCATGCCAACAACCTGCATCATTGAGAAAAAAAAGTCCCACCTTGCCCACATGAAGACACTCCAGCCATTCTCCCTACATACCGGGTTTCACTCAGCCAGTTCAGAAACCCTGTCGATCACCCACGTGAACGCCGTAGAGGCTGAGGCGCAGCTGGAATCCCAGAGCGGGGAAGACAGATGTGGTGATGACACCGAGTCTGGGCCCAGGACTCAGAGGGTGGGGGGCCAGGCATGAGGAGGAGGAGTGGGGTGTGGCCTGTGGGCAGCAGCCGGCAGTCTTCATCACCAGGGAGTGGGAGGGGCAAGAGAACAGGACTAATAAAAGAGGCCATCTGTGGAGGTCCTAGATGTGTGAGGGATGGTCATTAAGAGTCGAGTAATTGGCTGAGTGCGAGCCACCCTCCACCCTGCGTTTCACAGGACTGCACACTTTAAACCAGGCATTAGGAGGCTGCTGGCAGGGCTGTTGTACTTGGGGCTTTGATGTTTTAATTAGCCATTCTCAATATTAGATGACTCAGGAGGAGAGAACCTGGGAGATGAACAGAGCAGTCCCTGCATGCAGCGTGCAGATGACTTTTCTGAGTGGGACCCAAGGTTCTCCTGGCCAAAATACAGATTAGCAGCACTTGCGAGTTATTATGTTGGGCACAGGGCACAAGTGGGCTTTGGGCTGGGGCTACATGGATCCTTTTCTGGTTTTATGTCTGCGGTGGGGACAATGGAAGCTTTTAGGTGGGAGGAGACATTGGCTCACTCTCCGTGGGCCTCTGTGCCACCTCCCCTAAGTTTGCAAAGGAGGCCATGAGCTCCTGGGCATTTTCATAGCCTTGTCAACACCTCTTTGCCTAGGAAGCTGGCAGAGGCCCTGAAGAAATGAAAGGAAATGGCCCTGTGGTCAGGCTCAAAAGGAGGCAGGGAGGTGAGGTCATGTCAGACTGGGCTCTGGAGCTGAGAACGCCAATTCCAAGGACTGCTGAAGCTCTGACTCCTTCCCTCTCTTTCCTTTTCTCCCTTCTTTCCTTCCTTCAACAAGTGCATATTGAGCACCTACTGTATTTGGGGGATTAGTATTCTAGGACTCAGCAGCCATTGACTGACTCTCATCCCACAACTGGGAAAAGCACCTTATAGCTGCTTCTTCTAAAGCAGAGACCTGCAGACTCTGTGGCTCAATGCCTGTTTTGTATAGTCCCTGAGCTAAGAAGGATTTTTTCCATTTTTGGATTATTGAATACAAAAATCAGAAGGAGAATATTTTGCGACACATGAAAGTTATATGATGTTCATATTTTGTGTCCATAAATAAAGTTTCATTGGGTCTCATTTGCGTCCACATAGCATGTGGCAGCTTTGACACGACAATGTCAGAGCTGGCTAGTGGTTGCTCTAGCACGGGGTCCAAAGCCATGTGGCCCACAAAGCCAAAAATATTTATCTTGTCCTTTAGAGGAAAGGTTTGTAGACTCCTAAAGGGTTGGATTCCAGTGGCTGACCCCGACCGCTGAGTGCTCAAATGCTGTCATGTTAGAGATCTTTCCTGATTATTTTTTTTTTTGAGATGGAGTCTTACTCTGTCGCCCAGGCTGGAGTGCAGTGGTGCAATCTTGGCTCACTGCAACCTCCACCTTCTGGGTTCAAGCGATTCTCCTGCCTCAGCCTCCAGAGTAGCTGGGATTACAGGCATGCACCAGTATGCCTGGCTAAGTATTCTATTTTTTTTTTTTTTTT
>CAUYQU010072394.1:0-10594 GCA_963574635.1 Cheracebus regulus
GGCTACAACTCCCACCTCATCACTTTGGCCTCCACCTGTGGGCAAGGGGTCCACACATTTTGTACCTGACTTACAAAATCTACATGGGTAGCAAGAAGAGAAATTGTTGGGAGCACTGGTGTAATCCACACCCTCTATGCACTGGTTACAGTCTTCAGTACATTCTGATTGATGAGATCCTGGGATGGGAGAGGAAAGCCAGTGAATGAATTGCCACAGAGATCCCAGAGGCTGGTGGCGGTGGCCGGGATACTCTTCTTTTGGCCATCAGTAGACTCCAGACAGGGAAATCCCCTCTTTCCGGCTTGGTCTTGTCATCAGTTCTACATCTGTTACACACCTTTGACTGGCACTGCTGACAGAAATATAATAAAAGCTACACACAAAATTCAAATTCTATGAGAGCTGCCGACGGGATCAGGATAGACGGGAGGCAGGACTAGATTGCAGCTCCCACTCAGAGCAGTGTGTGGAGGTTTGCATTGTGAACTTATGCTCCAGAATGACTGCAGGAATAAATCAGGAAAACCAAGAGGACCCACAGACCCTGTGAAGGAAGCAGATTGCGTCTGCAGGATCTGGTAGACACCCCAGATACTATGAGCCCCCAAATTGTGCAAGTGGGAAAGAGGAATTGTCTGCCTCAAATACACACCTTCACTGGGGAAGCTGAAGGTCTAGATCACAGAGAAGATTCTGACCTTACCTGGAGCTGAGTCAATTTAGAGAGCCAAGCGAAATATAGGGGTAGAGGAAACAGTGGGAAAAGACTTGCAGGCTTACTGGGTGCCCTAGCAAGCCATTTCTGCCTTACCTCACAGAGGTCCTTGAGGAGGGCTGCCAGAGGCACTGGGAAGAGGTCACAGGGAGAAGGAAGCCTCCAACTGAACTTTTTAACAATTTGAACTGATTAAGAAGTTTCCTGGCCAGAGCTCAGGGGAGGGCATGAATCTGGTGTGCAGACTCCACAGGCTGGGGAAGCATGAAAGCCCTGCTTGCTTTCTCAGCTAGGAGGCAGGTAGCCTGGGGCAAGTTCTCATCCTTGCTCACCCACTGCCTGGAAACAGACTGAGCACTGTTGCAGGGACGCATTGGAAGTGAGACCAGCATTTTGGGTTGTGTGGCAGCCAGGTGAGTCCTGTGACTGCCAGCTTTCCCCCACTTCCCTGATAACCTGCATAACACAGTACAGGCAGCCATAATCCTCCTAGGAACATAACTCCATTGATCTGGGAACCACACCTCCATTCCCCACAACAGCTGCAGCAAGACCTGCCCAAGGAGAGCCTGAGCTCAGACACTCTTAGCCCTGCCCCCACCTAATGGTCCTTCCCTACTCATCCTAGTAACTGAAGACAAAGGGCATATAGTTTTGGGAGTTCTAGGGTTCTGTCCACCACCTGTTCCTCCCTATATTACCAGAGCTGATGCTCCCTTGAAAGGGAAATTGGCAAGCTGATCCTAAAATTCATATGGAATTGCAAGACACCCAGTATAAACAAAATAATTCTGGATGAGAAAAACAAGAAAGATTCTTATGTCCTGGTTTCAAAACTCACTACAAGACAGTGTGGCAATGGCAGAAGGACAGATATAGATTAATGGAAAAGAATTGAGAGTCCAGAAATAAACCATACCTTTATGGTCAATTATTTTTTGACAAGGATACCAAGACCATTCAGTGGGAAAAGTCGTCTTTTCAACACATGGCAACTGGATAGCTACGTGCAAAAGAATAAAGCTGGACTCTTATCTGTCACCATATACAAAAATTAATTGAAAATGGATCAAGACTTAAACTATAAAACCCTTAGGAGAAAACATGGTGATAAAGCTTCATGACCTTGGATTTGGCAAAGGATCAGTAAGTACCTGTTGAAAAGAAGAACCAGAAACTGCAGGAAACAGAAGATTAGGTGAACATGGAAAAGGAATGTTCTTGATCAATTTTGAGTTCATTTTTGCATATGGTATGTTATAAGGAAAAGGGTGGTATAAAGGATTGAAAATCAGTCTTAGAATGTACCTGCTGGACATGGTTCTCCCAAAGGGGCTACGTTTCCATTGCTGTGAGGCAGGTGACTGATGATAAACCCTGATGGTTGTGGCTCAGCCAGGTATGACCTGCGGAGGCAAAGCAGGAACTGGCATGAGTGGCTTCCAGATCTCATCCATCACAAGATCAGTCTCACATTCCATTCCCCCAAGCCTCCAAAACTAGACAGAACTTGCATCTTTCTCCAGTTCTAACACTCAACCATTTGTTTGTACTCACATTTGTCTCTCTGCCCTCATCCCCCAGACCTTGGCAACTACCATTCTACGGTCTGTTTCCATGAATTTGACTACTCTAGGTACCTCATATAAATGGAACTGTGCGGCATTTGTTTTTTTCTTGTGGCTAGCATATTTCACTCAACATAAAGTCATCACTGTCCATCCATTTGGTACCACGCATTGGTGTTTCCTTTCTTTACATTGTGTGCATATCTAGCATATTTTGTTTATTCATCTGTCAATGGACACCTGGGTTATGTTCACATTTTGGCTATCATGAATATTGCTCCTATATACATGGGTGTACAAAATCTCTTTGAGACCCCACTTTCATACCCAGAGGTAAAACTGCTGTTTACTTTCAAGAGTTGTATAATTCTTGTAGATTTTACATTAGGCCACATATGAAAAGCCAACAGCTAGCATCCTACTCAATAGTGAAAGACTAGAGGTTTTTCCTCCAAGATCAGGAACAAGACACGGAGGCCTCCTTTCATCACTTCTACAGTACCAGGGTAATGCGGGGCCCACAGAAAGAGTTGAAAAGTGTTTCCTCCTCCTCAATTTCTTGGAAGAGTTTGAGGAGAATTAGTGTTTGTTCTTTAAATGTTTGGTAGACGTCATCATCGAAGCCAACTGGTCCTGGGCTTTTCTTTGTTGGGGAGTTTTGGATTATGGATTCTATATCATTAGTTCTCTTCAAAATCTCGATTTCTTCATGATTCAGTCTTGGTAGGTAGTGTGTTTCTAGGGATTTCTCAGTTTTATCTATGTGATCTAGTTTGTTGACATACAATTATTCATAGTATTTTTTATAATCTTTTTGACTTCTGTAAATTTGTTTGAAATGCCCCGTTTCATTTCTAATTTTAGTTGAGTTTTCTCTCTTTTTTCTTGGTGTGTACATGCTATGGACCTCACCTGACAGTCAACTTGAGACTTCTTTGATTTTCTCTATTTTTCTATTCTCTATTTCTGTTGTCTCTGCTCTAATCTTTATTATTTACTCCCTTTGCTGGTTTTTTAGTTTACTATTAGTTTTTTAGTTCGTTAAAGTGTAAAGGTAGATTGTGGATTTGAGAACTTTCTTTTTTTTTAATGTGAATATTTACAGCTATCACTTTCCATTTTAGCACTGTTTCACTTCCTATAAGTTTTGAAATATTGTGTTTTCATTTGTCTGAAGATATTTTCTCAAATTTTTTTTATTTCCATAGGTTTTGGGGTACACGTGGTTTTTGGTTGCAATGATAAGTTCTTGAGTGGTGATTTCTGAGATTTTAGTGTGCCATCTTGAGTCATCTGTCTCAAGGTATTTCCTTTTTTTGGAGGGTTGACAGGGTGTCACTCCTGTCACCCAGGCTTAAGTGCAGTGGTACCATCACAGCTCACTGAAGCCTTAACTTACTGGGCTCAGGTGATTCTCCCACCTCAGCCGCCCAAGTAGCTGGGACTACAGATGCACGCCACCACGCCAGGCTAATTTTTCGTATTTTTATTAGAGACAAGGTTTTGCCATGTTGCCCAGGCTGGTCTTGAACTCCTGGCGTTAAGCAATCTGCTCACCTTGGCCGCTCAAAGTGATGAAATTACATGCGTGAGCCATGGTACCTAGCCTCTCAAGATATTTTCTGATATCCCTTTTGATTTTTTTTAACCCGTTGGCTGTTTAAAAACATGTCATTTAATATTTACGTATTTGTGGATTTCTGTTTTCCTTCTGCTGTTGATATATAATTTCCTTTTATTGTGACTGGAAAGGACACTTCATATTATTTCAATTTTACGAAATTTATTAAGACTTGTGGGACGGGCACGGTGGCTCATGCCTGTAATCCCAGCACTTTGGGAGGCTGAGGCGGATGGATCAGGAGGTCAAGAGATTGAGACCATCCTGGCCAACATGGTGAAACCCCATCTCTACTAAAAAGTATAAAAATTAGCTTAGTTGCATGTGGTGGCGTACACCTGTAGTCCCAGCTACTTGGGAGGCTGAGGCAGGAGAATTGCTTGAACCTGGGAGGCGGAGGTTGCAGTGAGCTGAAATCGTGCCACTGCACTCCAGCCTGGCACCTGGTGACAGAGCAAGACTCTGTCTCAAAAAAAAAAAAAAAAAGACTTGTTTTGTGCATAACATATAGTGTGTCCTAGACAAAGTTTCTTGTGCCCTTGAGAAAAATGGGTATTCTGCTGTGATTGGGCAGTGTTCACATATACACAGACACATACTCTTTTACTAATGAGGGTTACATGATGTGTGAATTTTTTCAAAATCAGGATATTGAATTAAATATCAAGTAATGAATAAAAAGTAATTGAAAATGGATCAAGAGTTAAACTACAAAACTCTTAGGAGAAAACGTGGGGATAAAGCTTCATGACCTTCAGATTTAAAAAGGCACTTTACAAACTGTCTCCCCAAACAGCCTGTCAGATGTCCCACTGAATACTAAAGAGTCACGGAAAAAGATGAAACAGCAGTACAGTTATTTAAGGCAGAATTTCTGTGCAATAACATCATAAAGACAAGCGAAAATCATTGAATGTGGTCTCAGGATTATCTAGTAGTAAGGTACTAATGTTTACTGTCTGGTATTGAAGGTTGCCTTGTGGTGTTGGTGGGGAATGTCCTTATTTGTTGGAAATATGCACTCAAGTGTTTCAGGGTGATGTGTATTCTATGGGTAGCTTGCTCTCAGATGGTTCAGAGCAAAGTATGTAGCATACATAGTTTTTGCAATTGGAGTATTGCCTTTTCTGTAATCACACAGTATTTTAAATTAGAAAGGGAAATTAGAAAAGGAGGAGGAGAGAGAGCAGGAGGAAGAGGAAGAAGAAAAAGTTGTTAAGAGAAAAAGAGCTTAGGCTGAGTTCGGTTTGACTGCTGGTTAGATTTAAAGAAGATCAAATACAACAGCCTTCTCCGTATATGTCTTTGAATATCTGGTGACACAAATGTGTGTAGGAAACCCTGCCTGTGTTTCCTTTTTCTGCTCTCACAGCGGTGTATTACTTGGCTTGTATCCTGTGACCTGCTAGATTCACAGGTTACTTCTAGTAGTTCTTCTCTACAAATGAAAGTAGTTGCAGCCCTTCTTTCCCTGTTATTCTGTCTTCTTCCCATGTCATACTGCACTGGCTGGGACCCTGAGTTCAATGCTGAATAGCTGTGATCAGTAGAAACATGCTTGGAATTGGTTCGAATCATGGAAAGAATGCATTCGATATTTTACCATTGTCACTGATGTTAGCAATAGGGTTTTATATATGCATTTTAATCAGATTAAGTTTTCTTCTGTTTCTGATGATAATTTTTTTGTCATATATGGAAGTTAAAGTTTGTCAAATGCTCTTTCTGCTTCAATTAGCATGTTTATATAGTTTTTTCCTTCATGCTCTTAGTATCATGAATAACACTGATTAATTTTCAGATCTTAATCCAGCTGTCTTCCTGAAATAAACACTGCTTGCTCACAGTGTATTCTCTTCTTCCAGAATTCAATTGGCTATTGTTGAATTAAGGATTTTTACATCTATATCTATAATAAATATTGCCAGTATTTTTCTTTTCTTGTAGTGTCTGTCAGATTTTGATGTCAGAGTTATGCTACCTTTTTTTTTTTTTTTTTTAGACTGAGTCCCACTCTGTCACCAGGCTGGAATGGAGTGGTGTGATCACTGCTCACTGCAACTTCCACCTCCCAGGTTCAATCGATTCTCCTGCCTCAGTCTCCTGAATAGCTGGGATTACAGGCACTCGCCACTACACCCAGCTAATTTTTGTATTTTTAATAGAAACAGGATTTCACCATGTTGGCCAAGGTGGTCTTGATCTCTTGACCTCATGATCTGCCCACCTCGGCCTCCCAAAGTGCTAGGATTACAGGCGTGAGCCATCGCGCCTGGCCTATGCTGGACTTCTAAATCACTGAAGTTTTTCCTCCTCCTTTATTTCCTGAAACAATTTGTCTAACGTTGTTGTTATTTATTTTAAAAATATTTATAGAATTCAGGCCAGTGCAGTGGCTCATGCCTGTAGTCCCAGCACTTTGGGAGGCTGAGGCAGATGGAACTCTTGAGGTCAGGAGATCAAGAGCATCTGGCCAACACGGTGAAACTCGTCTCTACTAAAAATACAAAAATTAGCTGGGTAGGGTGGTGCATGCCTGTTATCCCGGCTACTTGGGACGCTGAGGCAGGGGCATCTCTTGAACCCAGGAGGCAGAAGTTGTAGTGAGCTGAGATTGTGCCATTACACTCTAGACTGGGTAATGCAAGACTCTGTCTCAAAAACAAACAAACAAATATATTTATGGAATTCATCAGTGAAGTGACATGGGCCTGCAGTTGTCATCTTTGTAAGCGTTTAAATAATAAATTCCAATTCTTAGATAGCTGTAGAAATAGTTAAATGGTCTTTACCTCTTGTGACTGTTTTTGCTAAGCAGGATTTTTCAAGAAATTTGTTTCATCTAAGTTGTTAAATATTTTTGCATATAGTTATTCATGAGATCCTGTTGTTATCCTTTTAATAGCTATAGAATTTGTAATAATATCCCATCATTAATTCTCGATATTGGTATTTCATGCCGTTGTTTTTGTTTTTCTTTTGAAGTTTGATTTATTAATTTATTAATTGTGTTGATCACTTCTGAGACCTAACTCTTGGCTTGTTGATTACTTTTATTCTTTGTATTCTATTTCATTAATTTCTACTCTTATTATTTATTTTCCTCCTTGTTACTGCCTCTGAGTTTAATTACACTTATTTTATGGGTAATGCAGACCTCTGAGTCACTGTGATACCATTCTTCTTTTAATTTTTAAGAACTTTACTGAGGTATACTTTATATATCATATATATATATATATAATTATTTCCTTTTAATATATTTATAGGAGTGTATAACCATCAATAAAATCAAGTTTGGAACATTTCCTCATCACCCCACAAAGAAACTCCATGCTCATTAGCAGTCACTCCTTGTTTCCTCCAACTCTCAATTCTTTTCACAGAAGCCATGAGAGCTGTGCATGTCACTCTAAGCATTGGTTTAGTGGCTTCCCACATATTCCACATGTTATATAATCATCATAATTTATTTTGAAATATTTTGAATTCTCTTTTGATTTCATCCATGAACTATGAATTATTTATAAGTATGTTGTTTAATAGTCACATATTGGGAATCTTTCTAGATATAGTTATTAACAAATTAATTTCATTGAGATCAGATTACATATTTTACATAATTTCCTTCATTTTAAATGTTTTTAGATTTGTTTTATAGCTCACAATGTGGTCTGTCTTGGTGGAAGTACCATGTTCATAGAAAAGAATGAATCTCCAGTAGATGTTGCATGTGTGCTCTATACATGTCAGTTAACCCACTTATGCCTGAGGTTGCAATTAGACATTGGCGATGGCCTTGAGCAGTAAGATAAACATGATTCTCATATGTTTAGCATTTAGGATATAAATAATTCCCACATGTTAGCAATAATGGAACCTTAGGCATAAATATTTGTCAAGATGGTTGACAGTATTTAGATCTGTTGTTATTTTACTGTTTTCATCAGATCATTCTATCAGTTGGTGAGAAGGAGGTGATAAGATCTCCCTTTAATCCTTTTGAGTGTTGCTTCATGTATTTTAAAGTTCTATCATTAGGCATATACACTATACATATCTATGATTATTATGCCTTCTGGTGAATTCGGTTTTTTGGGGGAGAGGTTGGGGAGATGGAGTCTTGCTCTGTTGCTCAAGCTGGAGTACAGTGGTGTGATCTCGGCTCACTGCAACCTCCACCTCCTGGGTTCTAGCAATTTTTCTGCCTCAGCCTCCCGAGTAGCTGGGATTACAGGTGTGTGCCACCATGCCTGGCTAATTTTTGTATTTTAATAGAGACAGGGTTTCACCATATCCGCCAGGCTGGTCTCGAACACCTGACCTTGTGATCCACTCGCCTCAGCCTCTCAAAGGGCTGGGATCACAGGCAGGAGTCACCACGCCCGGCCAAATTCATTCTTTTAACACTGCAAATACTGCCTTAAAAAAAAATCTCTGCGAATAGCAAGTGAAAAGCTGACAACAGTCTCTTGTTGACTCTGGCCTGGGCAGTCCTCAGCATTTGGTTCAGCTGTTCTTCCCACCGCTCACATGAAACATAGTTTATGAAAGGCTGAGGATATCACATCCATGTTTTTGCAGGCTTCCTAGAACCCACATTACTTATTCATCCAAGGAGGGCATGTCCAGCACCTGGTGACCACACTGCAAGGAATCCGGGAGTATCAGGGACAAGCATGACCCTTTCTTTCCTTCAGACAGTTGCAGTTCACAGGGAGATGAGGCGCAGCCATCAATAACCCAAAGTCTATGCAAAGAGTCATGAGGGGCTGCCCAGGCAGAGGTGACAAATGCCGTTGGTGGCAGGGACACTGGTGGACATAGAGGGAAAAGTGCACACAGACAGGTTCCCAGGCAGACAGGAAGTCAAAGCAGTGGGGGTGGGGGGGTGACAACAATTGAGGTTGGGATGCAGCTCTGCGGTTTGTGGGCATCTCTGATTGAGGGAGATGGAAGGTGTGGTCAGAGAAGTGAGGTCCTCAGTTCACAATTTGGGCTCATGGGGGTGTGAGGGTATGGGGGTGTGTGTGTGTATGTGTGTGTAAGAGAGCGAGAGAGACGGGTCTTGTTCCAGGTCTTCTCCTCCATAGACTCTCCCCACCCTGCCCCTTCCTGAGCTGAGTCATTAGCCAGGGGATTTCCTTGCCTTATTCCTCCTGGACAAGAGTTGCATCAGGCTGTTTTAGAGGTGAGTTTGGCACACACTGCAGTTTCCTCTCTCAAGCATACACGCCCTAAAACATGCCTTGTTGGTCTTAAAATGAGGAACTCAGAATTGTTCTGAAGGTCATCCCGTGGTGAGAAATATGTTTCTCTTGACCCTTTTGTGGCTTTTTTCTTTTTTTCTTTGTTCTTTCGGTATAAAAAGACCCCTGGCTTAAGAAGCAAGCCATTTGCCTTATAGTTTCCGGCCAGCCACATGGTCCAGGGATAGCCACTTCTTCTCTAAACATGTCTATCATTCTTGAAATAAGAGGTGGCCTAAAATGACTTCTCAGGGACCCCCAGCTGTGACCCAGCCCTAGGTGAGTGCAGGCCTCATGAACAAGCACCAAATACCCCCCTGGGAAAGGCCAGCACAACCCAGTGACCCGATCACTGCTGCTGCCCTTGAGGGTCGCTCATCCCCCTGCCCAGCCCCTCCACTGAATGGATGTTCTTCGTCTCATGCTGCTCATCTAAATCAAGGACAATGAGGGCTCCTGTACGGTCTGGTTGTATGAGGATTCCATGTGTCCATATGTGTATAAAGTGCTGAGAGCAGACTTGGCACGTGCAAGTACTATATTTCAGCACATGCTGTTGTTAGTACAAACATTACCCTCAATGTTGATTTTAATCAAACCACATCCTACAAGCCAACAATTCCATGACCTGGGGACTTGCAACTGCACAGCCTCCCTCTGCCAGAGTCAAGTAGGGAGATGGTGTCCCTGGAGCCGGCACAGCCTCTCTGGAGGTGGGGGAGGGCAGGCAGGTGGGACCCCATGCTTCCTGATAGCTATTTAGGTCCCTGGTGACACCTCCTCCACCAGACTGTGGGCTCCAGGGAGCAGGATTCACACAGGGCTCACTTGTCTCCCACCAGGCGCAGACATTCTCAGAGTAAAGGGCTCATCATCCACTTCCTGGGTGAATGACTTTCCCTCCAAGCCCATGGGGCGAGCCCAGTGGTGGCCTCAGCTCACTGCTCAGCTCACAGGCTCCAGGCTGCAGCACAGGGAGAGGCCCCCCAAGAGCCCTGTGGACTCTGCTGAGGATCCCCAGGAGCTCCCAGAGGCCAAGGGCAGGGCAGAGATACGCAGAAGCAGCTGCTCAGCGGACCTCAGTCCTGCAGAGGCCAAAACATGGCTGCTGTTATTCAGAAGGGGAGGCCAAAAATGCGAGAGGCTTGGCTCTTGAGGATTATTTTTGCCGCAATCAAAGTGCTGAAACCACTGTTCAGGAGAAAGTCTTAAAAGCAGCCAGAGAACAAAGGTCTCCTCCCCACAGACTAGCCAGGTGAGAGGGGCAGCCTAAGCCAGAGAAAGCACAGCAGGAGGAGGCAGGCGCAGAGGGCCCGCCCCAGGCGGTGTGGCTCTTCCCTGCTCTTCACCAGGACTGTTCCCTCTCCCTCCCCCCAGTGCCGAGACCACAGCAGACATGGGGCAAGGGCGTGATGCACTTGACATGACCTAAGCCATA
>CAUYQU010072395.1:0-28216 GCA_963574635.1 Cheracebus regulus
CGAGAAGCGCCGCGCCGGCCAAAAGAATTGCGCTGGCGACCCGTGTGGCTCCTTCGCCGGGAATCTCCCAGTCTATGGGCATCAAAAATTCGTCTGCAATTGCGGCATCCACTCGCTCTCTGAGCTTTCACTGGGAGCTACAATCCTGAGCTGCTGCTATGCGGCCATCTTGGATCTCTCTCCGCCCGGTGATGAAGTTTTTCTGTTTCTTAGTTTTCCTTTGGCGGACGCCCCTTCTCTACAGAGCCGGACCTTCCCGGGTTTGCTGTGCTTGCTGTGAGACTCTCAGTCTGCAGTGCTTCCAATTGCTGTTTTCCTTGTGGGGATGGGACCAGCCGAGCCCGTCCGTCCCGTACACTCCGCCCCGGGGAGCGCCGCGCTGGAGCACCGGCAAAACAGCCGCGCCGGCCAAATGAGTCGCGCTGGCAACCTGTGTGGCTCCTCTGCCGGGAATCTTCCGGTCTGTGGGCAACAAAAATTCGTCGGAAAGTGCGGCGTCCACTCGTTCTCTGCGCTTTCACTGGGAGCTACATTCCTGAGCTGTTGCTAATTGGCCATCTTGGATCTCTCCCCTCAGTTTTTTTCATTTCTTAGGAAAGGCTGCCCAATTAGGGTTCTGGCCTTCAACCAAGAAAAATGATACTTAAAACACTTGAGAATGGAGTAGAAAGTGAGTTGTGAGCTTGCTCTGGCCAATAGACAGTATTGTCTATTTTTATTTGTAAGCTGTCCTAAGCAGCCAGCAATAAGACCACAGAGGTGGGCGTGCAACTAGAGATTCACCAGTATTGTGAATATGAAAAGTCTGATCAATTAGAGTCTGTGGTATCTCGTGAATAAGTCCAATCATAACATTTCTTTTTCTGCTTTCTTTTGACTATAAAAAGATGTCAACAGTGCATTTAAAGTTTCCTGCAGAGAGGAAATATGCAGATCACAATGAAGGTAAGAATATGCTCACAGCCATATGTTTGTTCTCACAAAAATATGTGCCAATATAAGAAATGTTCTGTCTTAAAGTTTTTGGCAGCATGTGGTGGTAGTGGGTTGAAACTTCCATGGTGGGTTCTTTTGTTTTTTTTTTTTTTCTCTTTTCATTTAATAGCTTTACATTTTTCAATCTAAAGGTTTCTTTACTACCACCTCCTCCCTTACCTCCTCCCTGCTCCCCAACCTTGTTCCTTTGCATTAAGCACATTACAAACAATGTCATATTTCATATACTTAGAGACAAAGAGCATGGTTGCTTAGCAACAAGGTCCTGGTTAAAATTTTAAGAATTCTTTTACTTTTACTTTCCATTTAGGGCAATGCTCAGGAAGCTGCTTTCAAGGAGATCCAGGGCTAGGAGAAAAAGTCTTGCAAAAAATATCTACCTAAAACAAAGTCGGTAGTAGGAGGAGGACATTAATTAAGGGCTTGTTGTCACAATGCAAGTGGCATTCTCAGTGACAATCAGAATGGAGAGAAAGGATTGGAGAGACTTGGCCTAGAGTGGGACAGAGAGCATCACCTTTCCATTTTCCATCTGGTTCCTCTCACTTCTCCAAAATTTAACATGGGATTCAAATCAATTAGCTGAGAATGAAAGGCACAAAGGGAAGCAGACCCACAGTGTATCAGTCACTCAAAGTGATCTTGTTTTGAGGGTTTTGGTTATAGACTGGGAGTGGCAGAAGCTGAAAGCTTATTTTGTCTGTTGTGAGGCCTCCCTAGAATATCTGTCTCACCTCTATAGGATGACTATAACTATATTTCAACTGATTTTTATCAAGGACATTTTCCCACATTATTAAATATTACATGAAAATTTGGCTTTTCAGAAACTTATGCTATGGATATTGCAGGACTGTCTTACATATTCCTAATTATACATTTAGTTTATTCTGAGAAATTTGCTTCTATTAATGTTACTTCTATGAATTTACTCTTATAAAACTCTCAGAAATTTTCCATAGACGAGATGGCTAATAGCAGAATTGATAGATCTGAAAAAGTCTTTTGCTCCTAGCTTTTAAAATATTCTTGATATCTGTAGACTAATTGCTTCCAGAAAACTTGTATTCGTACAAGTGAATATTTCTTGATTTGGTGAGAAATAACATGATGATTTATTTAGCTATTATTTGATTACTAGTAAGATTGTGTATATATAGTATATATATGTGTGTATATATATATATTTGTTTATATGCCATTTATTTTTAATGAAGTTTATGATCATGTTATTGCCCATTTAGTTTCCATTTGAGTATTGTCTTATTATTGATTTATAAAGCTTATAACACAAACACACATACACACTTAATCCATACTCAGGAAGTGTCTTTTATACAATGGCAATGACAAATGAGGTAAGAAGGTGGGGGTAGAACAGGAGGAACTAATATAAAGGATTTATATTTATGGTCATATTTGTTGACAATATTTTTCTCAATTTATTATTTGTCTTTTACTTTATGGTGTTTATTCTGTTTTATTTTTGATGTGCGGATGTTTTGTGTGTTTTTATAGCAGACTAAGGAGCACAGTAGTGAAGAACAGAGACTCACATCTCTGTAATGCATTTGCATCTTGGCTCTGACATATCTGTGATTTTCACCAAATTACTTTAACCTTTTTCTGTCTTAATGTTCTTCTCCATAAAATGGCCATTTTAATAGCTTATGGTGATGATGAGATTTCATCAAATTAAGACATACAGAAAGCATATAGAATTATGCCTGGCACACTGCCAGTGATGCCTAACACAGCACACCAAGCACTCGATAAGTTAAAGTAGCCAGCATCATGTACCAAATATATTAACCTATTCCACTGTGATTTCTCCTATAGCTTTTATGTTCAGAAAGTACAAATCTATAGGAAAACTATAAAATGTGTATTAATCTCTTGTCTTATGTTCTTCATAAACTGCTTATTTATTTAGTTTAATTCTGTAATGCACCAGCATTATTATTGGTCTATGGTAAGAAGTGAGTTAATTTTTCCCCCAAATGTGAATTTTTTTTGTCAGTTAAACTTTTACTTCTCATTTATTTGTATAATTCCTTTATCATTTACAAGTTTTTACATACACTTAGATCTGTTTCTGAATTATCTGTTCTGTTGTTTTGCCTTTTGATTTCTATTCTAGTGCCGTACTGGAAAAAAAAATAGTACAAGTCCACGTGAATTCTGATCTCATGACTGTTAAGATTCTCTTAGCTATTTTTAATTGTGAAATAGTTCAGGTGGTTATCTGAACCATTTTAATATACTAAAAATGTGATTGAGATTTTGAATAGGATTATTCTTATCTATTAATTGATTTAGAGAGAGTGACAGTTTTAAAATACGTTTAAAAGTATTTAATTTTTTTTCTTGCAAAATCCTCATGTCTCTCAATGGATTTTTTTAGTGTTTTCATAAAGCTTCCCACACATTTCTTGATATTATTAGAAGTTAATATTTTTTTCCAACTGTAAAAATAATTTTCTCTTTTTGTACATCTAATTAGATGTAGGAGGAAGCAAGTTACAGTCAAAGTTCTCAACTCGATCTGAGTTTTCTTCACTCCCAGTGCCTTTGTGTGTTATTTTTGTAAGATATTTGGATTCTGAATCAGGGAATACTTGCCAAATACCATTGAACCTTGAAATGGGGATACTCTTTCTGAAAAGTTGTTATTACTAATTAAACACATTTTTATTCTCTCTCAACTAAATACTGGCTTGCTTGGTGATGATAGAAATGGTTCCTGCTCTTACAGAGCTTACATTAGAGAACTGATTTAATGACAGCTGTGGTAAATATTAGGGAGCATGGCTGGTGCACAAGTTGAGGGTCTAACTAGGGATTCACCCTCATGCAAGGTTAGAACAGGTCATCTCTAGGAAGATTTGACATTTGAACTGAGCTCTTAGGGATCAACAGGAATTAACTAGGATGTTCCTGACAGAGCAGTTGCCAGAACACAGGCGGCTGAAGGAATCAGGACAGGGCCTTTGCTGGTTAATGCAGAAATGGGGAGAGAGGAGGGATATGGCATTGGGTGAGACAAGTCATTGGTGGAAGGGTCATAGTAGGGTTTTTATCCTTAAAACAAAAACAAAAGTCACCTTGAAAAAAGTTAAAAATAGATAAACTGTCAAAGTATCTAGTACGATGTACATATACATTTTTTTTTCTTGGAAACTGGGATAGTTCCCATGGTTATTTTGCCATGGCTCTTGAATAAATAGCTCTGTGAAAGTTAACTTTCTTTAGCCTAGAGGGAGGAAAGTCTAGCTTCTCCTCTAGATTTCTTGACAGAGGAGTTTGTTGCTCTAATCAAAGCCCAACCAGGCCAGTATCTGCCGTGAGATGGGAAAGTATTGAAGGAGTCCTGTTTGCTGTTCTCTCCTCGGTACTGTAGGGAGCAAACCACAGCGCCTTTTGTAAAAGTGGCTGTGAAACACATTTCTTCCTGGAAGTTCAGGGTGATGAATCCCAAAAGGGCTTATAGAATGTCAAATTGCCAGCACAGCCCGAAGGACGGCACATTCTCTAATTGAGGCAAGAGAATTAATTAGGGTAGGGTTTCCCAATTTTGGCTTTTCGAGCCAAGTAATGCTTTTTCTTTTTCTTTTTTTCTATTTTTTTAAAACTGCATTTTAGGTTTTGGGGTCCATGTGAAGAACATGCAGGATTGTTGCATAGGTACACACATGGCAGTGTGTTTGCTGCCTTCCTCCCCATCACCTATATCTGGCATTTCTCCCCATGCTATCTCTCCCCAACTCCTCACCCCCTGCTATCCCTCCCCTATTTCCCCCCAACAGACCCCAGCGTATAGTGCTCCCCTCCCTGTGTCCATGTGTTCTCACTGTTCAACACCCGCCTATGAGTGAGAACATGCGGTGTTTGATTTTCTGTTCTTGTGTCAGTCAGCCAAGCAATTGTTTACTGTGCGTTGAACGGTGTTTTTCAGCAGCAGCAGCAGCTCTGGCCTCTGCCCACTAGATGGCAGTGGCACCCTCGCCCGGTTGTGGCAACCAACTGTCGTACCCCGGGGAAACAAAATCACCGGGGACTGAAAAACGCTGAGTTACAGGTAGAAAAGTTCTTTCTTTCACAATTAAAACTATTATACTCGTGTTTTTTTTTTTTTTTGCCATAAATTCACTTACATACTGCCACATTTAACAAATCAGATTCCTAATTATCAAGGCTAACACTTCTACAGTGTACAAAGCACTGCCATTTGTGTCTGCTATCCGTTTATTTATGGAAACATTTATTAAACACCTGCTTTCTGTAGGCACTATACTAATTGCTAGTGTTAAAATCAAGGGAGACAACATTGCAAGAGGCCTAAACTACAGGGGAGATAAAAACATGAGTATATCATAGGGCCCTGGTAGAACTCGACTGAGAGGTGAAAAGAAGAAGAATGGGTTTAGAAGAAGTTAGAATGTTAGGGGTGGGGCTCCCAGGAAATACGAGGTCGAAGTGAAGCTCAATGTGGAAACCTGAAACACGACCAAGTATTTTTCACCTGATAGATTTGGGGAGTGGTTGGGAAGCTTAAGATTATATATATATATATGGTTGTATATATTATATATATATTATATTCCTCTCTTCTAAATTCAGTGGGTTAGTCACTAAGTCCCATCACATCTTTCTTTTGGGAGGCATTTCAAAAATGTCCCTTCATTTCTCTGTCTGTTCTCGTTGCATCTGCTCAAACTCCTGTCACCTCACCTCTGGCATTAGTGTCTCAATTAGTCGGTTTTCTCCATGTCTTTCCATTATATCTTGAGCAGTATATTCAAGCTAAAATTTAAATGCTTATTAATATAATATAATATTATATAATATATATTGTTGTATATATATTATATAATAAATAATATATGATATATATTGTATATAATATTACATGTGTAATAGTTTTTTTCAGGGCGGGGGATGGAATCTTGCTCAGGCGCTCAGACTGGAATGCCGTGGCGCGATCTCAGCTCACTGCAACCTCTGCCTCCCAGGTTCAAGCAATTCTCCTTGCTTCAGCCTCCAGAGTAGCTGGGATTACAGGTGCCTGCCACCACACCTGGCTAACTTTTGTATTTTTAGTGGAAACGGGCTTTCACCATGTTGAGCAGTCTTCTCTCAAACTCCTGGGTTCCAGTGATCCACCCGCCTCGGCCTCCCAAAGTGCTAATACAGGCATGAGCCACTGTGCCTGGCCACAACCATATTTTAAGACATGTATTATAATCATCTGTATCAGGGATGAGAAAACTGAAAGGCTAAACGTTGAGCTTAGGGTCACTTAGCCAACACCAAAGTTAACCTGGCAATTTATTCCCTGGGTTAACATTGTTTGCCTTTTCTAGTCAAACTTAGTAGAAGAAAAACTCAGGGAATACTCTTAACAAATAATTTTAAAAGACAACCTCCAATGATCAAAAAAAATAATACTTTCTTATATTTGTATATTTCGAAGTGCACATTCACAAACATGATCTCTTGTGATTCTTCTACAAACCCTATCAGTTAGAAAGGGGAAGCATTAACGTCTCTGCTTCGTGGAGAGAAAGAGCACTCTCAGGGAGTGTGTTTAGGTAGAGTGCTCACAAAGCATGCCTGCCTTCCTTAGCATGAACATATCGTTCCCAGAGGGCAATGTAATGGTCCCTTGTATTTTAGATTGTCATTGTATTTTAGCACCAGGATACTGCCATCATTTTCCTATCCTTGAAAGCAGTTCAATTTCTGCATTTAGAACTGAAATTATAGTGTCTCAAAGCTAAATTTAAAAGAACAATTTACTGCTGTCCCCATGAAGAAACAGAACCAATCGATGTAATAAAAAATATTTAAGATCATTCTGTACATTGTACAGTTGCTCTTGCAGTCATGTGACTCATGGGGAGCGGAAACTGCCTGTCATTATGGAATATTTAAAAAGCAGAACAGTATTTGGTCTTAGGTAGGTATGCAAGAAATGCATGTTGGTTAGATGAGTGGATGGAAAAGTGAGTGGAAAGATGGGAAGAAGGATGGAAGAGTGGTTGCTTCGAGGAAGGACAGACAGTGGCCTGTTTCTCAGTATCCTGCCCCTTATTGCTTTCTTGTTTTCTGTCAAAACCAAATTCCTTGTCATTGATTTATACAGGGTTTACTTCCCTTTATTATCTGAAAGAAGGACAAGAGCAGGTGGAAAATGCTGAATTGAACACTTTAGTTCAGAAATCTTCTTCCAGAGAGAGAGGTGCTCAAAACTCAATGTGTTTGCCATGGATACTCTAATGATCAGTCTCACACTTGGCCTCTCCCACTTCCTCTCTGCCAGATTCAGCAGGTTAGTCACTAAGTCCCATCACATCTCTCTCTAGGGAGGCATTTCAAAACTGTTCCTTCATTTCCCTGTCTGTTTTCGTTGCATCTGCTCAAACTCCTGTCACCTCACCTCTGGCATTAGTGTCTCAACTAGTCTGTTTTCTCCATGTCTTTCCATTATATCTTGAGTAGTATATTCAAGATAAAATTTAAAAACTTATTTTGTTGTTTCTTATGTTCTCCAAAGTTTCCAATGGCTGTTCATAATAAAGGCTAAGTTTCTTATTCTACCAGCTAGGCCTTCCATAATGAGACCCTTCATATTTATTTCTGCACAGGCATACTCAAAGCTGAATGGTCTCTGCACTTCACTGAGAACATGTTTTACACATCACCATATCACATCCCACCACTTATTCTTTGTTCAGTATTTACTGAGAACCTGTTATGTAGGCTGTAAGTCAGACTGCGAGCATCGGAAAAAGACAGGATATGAAAAGACAAACTCCCGTCCTCAGGGAGCTCAGTTTCCCAGAATATGCATATAAGCCTCTTTATTAGAGAGTGAATGTGCTACAGCTGGATAAGAACAAGATACTGGAGGAGCTCAACAGAGGGCACCCCCAGATTTAATTGAATTCTTCCTTTTTTGGATTACCTCTGTATCTCTAGCTCAGTACTTCCTGTATTATAATTTTACATCTATCCTGTTTTGTGATTATTGATTACCCCTGAAGGTGGAGATGGAGTCTTATTCTACTTTGGCTCTTAAAAGCCCATTTCAGTGCCAGACCAACACCCACTGACACATATAACAGTGAGCAATTGCTGGCTATGGTAAATGCTTATGTGCATTTTCCCAATTGATTTCCACAAAGCAGTGGGCATTATTAATGCATTAATCATATCTCTATTTTACATAGTGATGTGAAATACCTTGACCAATAACTGTTAAGTGGAGGAGCCAGAATTAGAACTCAGGTCAGTGTGATGGCAGATTGAATTCTTTCTGTTAACATATAAATCATTAAGTGATGAATGAAGTTTCTCTTTCTCTGTGGGTGTATATTCTTTCCCTAGAACGTCATAAAGCCTTGGAAGAAGTCAGGCACATTCAAAATTTATTTTTGCTTTAAAATGACATTTGTTCAAGTTGAATTGATAGAAGTGAAAATTAGAGAGAAGCCACAAGCTCCAGGCACATGCAAGGTGTTTAGTCAGATAAGTGTGATGAGTACTGTATGTTGATGTTGAAAGGGCTGGGAATGGAGCCCACACAGTTTTGTAGAGGGAATCACATTATGTGTTAGGTTGCATGCGACTGATAAAATAATGGAACCAGCGGAAGGAGCTAGTTCCTCTTTGAAGGGCTTCACCAAATTTCCTTCCTTCCTCCCCTAGGCAATCAAGCTTCTTCTCTTTGTCCTCTGCTGAGAAGTGACTTTTCATTCTTCTCCAGGAGCAAGGCATCAAAGAAATGGAATCATATAGGAGGAAGCCTGCCCGTGTAGAGGGAAAATGAGCTGCACTGAGTTTGGCAGGACTTGGTGGCTGTTTCATGATGGCTATTATAATAAGTTAAGGGAATAGGAATTATGCTAATGAACAATACTAGTCAATTGGCTCATTTCTTTCCCTCATCTGAATAAATTCTTGGGCTCAGGAAAAGTTTTGTAGTCTTTAGGGCTTTTAAAATCCTTTTACGATGCTGGCTCAGCTGAAGTAAACCTTGAAGATACACTCTAGGTCAGAGCTTTTCAGAGGAAGGAGCTATGATAAAGTGGAAAGAACATGGAATCTGACTACAGGAAGTTCAGGTTCTGACTCTGGCTTGGCCTCTTACCGGCTAAGTGAACCTTCCTGAGATTTAGCTTATTGTCTGTTAATGGAGATAAAATACCTGCAAAGGGGTTTTGAGGATTAAAAACAATGTTACTTGTGAAGGAGTCTAAAACAGGAGACATTTCACATGTTTTCTTGTCTAAATGTCCAAGGTGCAGACTCCTTCCACCCTCATTCCTGCCCCAGTGGATTTTAGTGAAAACCGGTCTTTGCTGATTTATTGGAATAAGTGATTAGGGATAAGACCCAATACCAAATAATTGTGTAAGAGAGGCCCAAGCTATAAATGCATAAATTATCTCCAGCTTCTTTCCTTGGGCACTAAAATAAATTCTGGCATTTTCTGCTCTTTTGAGATATGCTTGGTCAAATCTCCCCTTAGAATCTGCCTTTATGAGTCTGCAGATCTGGAATTGACCAAATACTTAAAATTTTTTCTCTTTCTGTAGTAACTCGATGATTATTATTTATTGTACTTATTTAACACACACTAAGAACTGAAATCTTATCTCAAACAAATAAAGGATATATACTGTATTCATAGATGAGGAAATGTAATGATATCAAAATACTATGAGAACAGTCTATCCAAAAACTGTTGGCTTTCTGTTTGAATAATTGAAGAGACTTTTGAATAATAGAAGAATAATAGAATAATACCTATTATTCTGTTTGAATAATAGAAGAATCATAGAATCTGCCTCAAATCAGCCAAGAGATTTGTCGTCTTATTTTGCCACAGTCCACCACTTGTCCCTAGGTGATATAATAAAAGATGGGACTAAGATCACCTGAAGCCACATTTGTGCAGGTTACTCACTCTGGGTGGAGGCAGCCTAGAGACCTGATGAGTAGAGTACAGACCTGTACAAACAAATATCCTGGCAGAATTTCAACTTGAAGTCTTTTTCCAGTCATGTCCTCTTTTATTGAATTATGATGCCTTAAAACATTCTATGTGTGTGATGTAAAATTTTTTTTATCCCAAGGCTTCTCACACATTACAATGTAGTTGGTCTATAGATAATCCCTCCATGGCAAATATATGGGAGATTAGACTGCATAGCATGGTTTTAATTTGGATAACTTCTTTATTTTCTTGATTCATTATATCTCTATTTGCCAGTGAAGTGAAATTGCCAGAGAAAATGAACGCTGATCCATTTGACCTATCAGCAACCATTAGGCAATGTGCTAATAAGAAATTTAATCATTAATTCAACACATAAACATTTATTGATGCCTTGTTAGACTTGACTGGGTACCATTCAAAGTTTCAAAGATGAAAAATAGGACTCCAAAAAAGAATTAAGCTCAAGAAGGGGAATACAATCATGTAAACAAATAATTGATACCCATCCTGCAAAACTCTGCAAAGGTGTTGTTATCTCTAGAATCCATCTTGGGTTTTGCTAGACTCTCATTCTTTGTGATACCACGGCACACCACATATACTGCTTTGTTAGCATTTAGCTGTACAATATTGAAATTTTCTTGCTATTTTTTATTTTCCAATTGGAAGGTGTGCTACTCGTAGGCAAAGATTTTCTTTTTTCTTTATACTTCCACCTTTTATCCCATGTCTGCCGAATATTTGTGTTTACAAAAACAGAGTAATGTACCAGCTTCAATGGGAGAATAATGAATTAAGATCTCCCTAAAGAGCTGGGGGAAATTCTCAGAGGAAGAGAAAAGGATAGTTAACAAGTAGCAAAATGGATACTTGAAAATAACTATGAAGGAGGAGAAAAAGACAAAAGAGATGCAGTCACAGTGTACAGCATGAGCAAAGAGAGCCATGGAGTTATAAATGTGCCTGTTGTGCTAAGGAAATAGTGAATGATCTGTGAGCTAGGAATGAAATGTGATTAAACCCAAATAGGAAAGAGATGGCACAGTGTAGGTACACCGAGCACAGATTTTGTTGAAAGAGTAGCATTTGAACCATGTTGTGTGGGCAATGCGGGGCTATACAAGGCTTGCTAGCCAGGGGCCTGACGCATTATAGATATTACTATTTTTGAAAGATCTCTGAGGTTTCAGTAAATCCCTTTTACATACATTTTCTTGTCCTTTGGATTTTCTTGATAGGATGCAAGGATGATACTAGGGAAATTAAGTTGCAAGGAGGCAGCCGTGATAGGGATATTGGAAGGATCCCCATCTGAGCTTATACTTTTATTCTCTCTGTTTAAGAGTATTTCTTTGCTCCCCTAACTTCTTAAATAATTTTTGAAAAAAAAATAACAACCAAACACACACAAAAAACCTCCCTTCATTGTACACCCAGTAGTTTGGGTTAGGCAATTCTCCCCTCTCCTCTTCCCTTGTCTCTGGACCTTGCTATAACTTTGCACAGATTCATTTTCCTGTGAGTTTGCTTGCTTGTGTCACATGTCAAATCATTGTATAATTATTGGGTCATATCCCCTTCTTGGCAGCATTAAATTATAAAAATAGTATGGAGTTGGCTTATACACAACATACAATTTGATAAAATTGTGCTCATTTAACTGGAGTTGACCATCATTATCATTAGAGTTTAGCATTAGGTACAGCAGGATAATGCTGTGCAACAAGTCTTAATGAAAGTCAGAACACCTGTTAGAGTTCCAGCTCTACCAGTTTATCTACAACATGGAAATTATGCTAACTTCACTTTATTTTCAGAGTGTTTCTCTGTGAAACACATGAATAGATGAGAAAGCCGTTTTAATTGCAAAGCAGCACATCATTATCTTAGCATTTACTGAGTAAGTGCCTGAGCTTGGACTCAGAAAATGGATTCAAATCCTGGTTCTGCCATCTACTAGCTAAGTGATCTCAGGCAAGTTCCTTAATGTCTTTGTGTGTGATTTTTCATATCTGTAAAAATTCTTTAGCCTGTCTCACAGGGTTCTGAAGATTAAATGTGTGGTGGTTATATAACATATCTGCATATTATTAGACATACTCCCTATTGAGATATATGCTCTTTACCCTCTTACTTTGAATCTGAATGGGCTTATGGCTGTTCAACCAACAGAACTTCAGCCAATAGAATACAGTGGAAATGATACTGTGTCGTTTCTGAGGCTGAGTCATAAAAGGCCATATGGAGTCTTCCTTGATCCCAGATATCTGAGTTATCTGATAAGGATTTTAAAGCAGCATCACAAAAGAATCCTCAATGAGTGATTATGTATACACTTGAAACAAATAAAAGAGTAGATACTTTATATTTTCTGAAAGAGTAGATTTTTAATATTCTCACCACACAAACACACATACACACCCCAGTCACTATATAAACTATATAATATGAAGGATATGTTAATTAGCTTGGGTATGCTAATTATTTCACAATGTATACATATATCAAAACATCACACTGTACAACTTAAATATATACAATTTTTACTTGTCAATTCTATCTTGATGCTGAAAGAAAAAGAAAAAAATAGAAAGCTTCAGAAATGAAATAGAATATTATAAAGGATATCCAGTTGGAAATTTTAGAACTGAAAAATAGAATAACTAATAGCAGACTGAAAAGGCTAGAAGAAAATGTTAGTGAATTTGAATACAGAACAATTACCATGTGGCAATTCCTCAAGGATCTAGAACTAGAAATACCATTTGACCCAGCAATCCCATTACTAGGTATATACCCAAAGGGTTATAAAACATTCAATTATAAAGACACATGCACATGTATGTTTATTGTGGCACTGTTTACAATAGAAAAGATTTGGAACTAACCCAAATGGCCATCAATGATAGACTGGATAAAGAAAATGTGGCACATGTACACCATGGAATACTATGTAGCCATAAAAAATGATGAGTTCATGTCCTTTGCAGGAACATGGATAAAGCTGGAAACTATCATGCTCAGCAAACTGACACAAGAAGAGAATACCAAAACCACATGTTCTCACTCATAAGTGCGTGTTGAACAATGAGAACACATGGACACAGGAAGGGGAACATCACACACCAGGGCCTTTCAGGGTGGGCGGTGGGGTGACTAGGGAAGGGATAGCAGGAGGTGGGGGGATTGGGGAGAAATAACATTAGGAGAAATACCTAATGTAGATGACGGGGGGATGGATGCAGCAAACCACCATGGCATGTATATACCTATGTAGCAAACCTGCACTATCTGCGCATGTACCCCAGAACTTAAAGTATAATCAACGAGAAAAAAAGAAATTACCCAATCTGAAAAACAGAGACAATAGATTTTAAGATAGAGAATTTCTGGAAATTGTGAGAATATAACACAAGATTTAATATTTGAATCATCAGAGTCACAGAGGAGAGGAGAAAGAGTATAAAGCTGAATAAAGTATATGAAGAAGTAATGGCTGAAATTTTCCCAAATTTGGCAAAAGAGACACAGGTAAAGATTCAGGAAGCTAAATGAGTTTCACACGGGATAAACCCCCCAAAATCCATGTAAGGTACATTATAATCAAACTCTAAAAACCAAACAAAAATATTGAGAGCAGCAAGAGACAAGTAAATATAACATTTTCCAGTGCTAAAAGAAAAGAACTGTGAACCTAGAATTTTATATTTAGCAAAAATATCATTCAGAAATGAAGAAGAAATTGAGTGATTCTCAGATGAAGGAAAATTAAGAAACTTTGTCACAAGTAGTCCTGCCATAAAAGGCTTGCTAACAGAAACTCACTGCATAGAAAATAAACTATAAAAAAGGACTTATTGAACATAAGAAAGGAAGAAAAAAATGTGAAGAGTGAAAACATATAGGTAAATACAATAAGCTTTCCTTCTCTTGAACTTTTCAAATTCCACCTGAGAGTTGAAGCAAAAATTATAACACCATTTGATATGATTATCAATGTATATAGAAGAACTATTTAAGAAAATAATATTATAAATTCGGAAGAATAATGAGGCACAAAGAGAGGTGGGTTTTTTTTGTACTTCTCTTGAATTAGTAAAATGTCAAATAGTAGACTGGTAGGTTATATACATATAATACTTAAAGCAACCACTAAAAAAGCAATGTGAAGTGATATACTCAAAATACTATAGACAAGTCAAAATAAAACTTAAAAATATTTTTAAATAACTCATAGAAAGGCAAGGCAAGGAAAGAATAAATGAACAGAGTACAAACAAAAAAGAATAAAATGAATTATATATATATATATAAAACATTCTCAAAATGACAACATTATAGAAATGAACACATTAGTAGTTGCCAGCATTTAGGGATGGTGGGAGGGAAGTCTTGGTGGTGTGATAGAACAGTTCTGTATCTTGATTGAGGTGATAGTTACACAAATCTACATATGTAATAAAATGGCACAGTTGGAGGAAACTGGATAAAGAATACATGGCATCTCTTGGAAAAATCTTTGCAATTTCCTGAGAATCTATAATTATTTCAAATTTAAAAGTTTTAAAAACGAGTGAATATTAAAATGAAAATAAGACATTGTGTTTCCAGCTCTCTTTCCCTGTGTTACATGGCTAGTGAAACAGGTAGTAGTAAAATATTAGGGATATACAGAAAGTACTATACATCTTAAATACTAATTTTCTTTTTTTTTTAATTACCTGACAACTTTGTCAGCACTCCTGTACTATAACATCTATGGTTGCAACATTAGAACGCTCCTTTTTTCAACTATTCTATGAATATTTTCCTAATTCTATCAACCTCGCACTTGTATTAAGATTTTCTTTCTTTCTTTCTTTCTTTTTTCTAACTTTTAGGTTTAGGGGTACATGTGTGGGATTGTTATATGGGTAAACTGCATGTCGCAGGGGTTTATTTAGTCATCCAGGTAATAAGCATAGTATTCAATAGGTATTTTAAAAATATTTTATCCCCCCTCCAACCCTCCACCCTCAAATAGGCTCCAGTGTCTGGTGTTCCCTCTGTATGTCCATGTGTTCTCATTGTTTAGATCCCACTCATAAGTGAGAACATAAGATATTTGGTTTTCTGTTCCTGCACTAGTTTGCTTAAGATAATGGTCTCTAGCTCCATCCATGTTGCTGCAAAGGACATCGTCTCATTCTTTTTAGTGGCTGTGTATTATTCCATAGTGTATACATGCCACATTTAAATCCATTCTACTATTGATGGACATTTAGGTTGATTCCATGTCTTTGCTCTTGTGAATAGTGCTGCAATGAACATATGCATACAGAGTGTTTATGGTAGAATGATTTATATTGCTCTGAGTATGTACTCAGTAATGGGATTGGTGAGTCAAATAGTAATTCTGTTTTAAATTCTCTGAGAAATTGTTACACTGCTTTTTGCAATGGCTGAACAAATTTACACTCCCATCAACAGTATATAAGTGTTCTTTTTTCTCTGAAACCCTGCCAGAATCTGTTTTTGTTTTGTTTTGTTTTTTGGCTTTTTAATAATGGGCATTCTGACTAATGTGAGATGATAGCTCATTGCGGTTTTGATTTGCATTTCTCTTAAGGTCTGTTATACTGAGAATTTTTTTCATATGCTTGTTGGATAAAAGTATGTCTTCTTTTGAAAAATGTCTGTTCATGTCTTTTGACCACTTTTTAATGGGATTATTTTGTTTTTTTCTTGTAAACGTGTTTTTCTTATAGATGCTGGATATTAAACCTTTGTCAGATGCATAGTTTGCAGATTATTTTCTCCCTTTCTGTAGGTTGCCTGCTTGCTCTGCTGATAGTTTCTTTTGCTGTGCAGAATCACTTTAGTTGACCTAGGTCTCATTTTTCAATTTTTGTTTTTGTTGCAATTGCTTAAGGCATTTTCATGATGAAATCTTTGCCAGATTCTATGTTAATAATGGCATTTCTTAGGTTTTCTTCCCGGGTGTTTACAGTTTAGGTTTTATATTTAAGTCTGTAATCCATCTTGAGTTGATTTTGTATATGATATAAGGAAAGGGTCCAGTTTAAATCTTCTGCATATGGCTAAGGAGTTACCCTAGCACCATTTCTTGAGCAGGGAGTCCTTTCGCCATTGCTTGTTTTTGTTAGCTTTGTCAAAGATCAGGTGATTGTAGGTGTACATCATTATTTCTGGGCTCTACGTTCTGTTCCACTGGTTTATGTGTCTGTTTTTGTGCCATTACCTCCTGTTTGCATTACTATAGTCTTTTAATATAGTTTGAAGTTGGATAACATAATACCTTCACTTTTGTTTTTTTTGCTTAGGATTGCCTTGGCTATTCGAGTTCTTTTTTGGTTCCATATGAATTTTAAAATAGTTTTTTTCTAATTTTGTGAAGAATATCATTGGTAGTTTGGTAGGAGAAACTCTGCTGTGAATTCTTCTCATTCAAGAGCATGAGTTGTTTTTATTTGTTTGTGTCATCTCTGATTTCTTTGAGCAGTGTTTTGTAATTCTCATTGTAGAGATCTTTCACCTCCCTGGTTATCTGTATTCTTAGGTATTTTATTCCTTTTTGTGACAATTGTGAATGGAACTGCATTCCTGATTTGCCTTTCTTCTTGGATGTTGTTGGTGTATAGACATTTTTCGTACGTTGATTTTGTATACTGAAACTTTGCTGAAGTTGTTTATCAGCTGAAAGAGCTTTTAGGCAGAAACGATGGGGTTTTCTAGGTATAGAATTATGTCATCTGCAAACAGGGATAGTTTGCCTTCCTCTCTTCCTATCTGGATACCTCTTCTCTCTCTTGTCTGATTGCTCTGGCTGAGGACTTCCAGTACTATGTTGAACAGGAGTGGTGAGAGAGGGCATCTTTGTCTTGTTCTGGTTTTTTGGGGGAATGCTTTCAGCTTTTGCCCGTTCAGTATGATGTTGGCTGTGGGTTTGTCCAAATGGGTCTTATTTTGATGTATGTTCCTCCATTCCTCCAATGCCCACTTTATTAAGGGTGTTTAACATGAAGGGATATTGATTTTAATTGAAAGCCTTTTCTGCATCTATTGAAATAATCATGTGGTTTTTTTTTAAGTCCTATTTAGGTGATCACATCTATTGATTTGCATATGTTTAACCAATATTGTATCCCTGTGATGAAGCCTACTTGATCATGGTGAATCAGCTTTTTGATCCATCCATGTTGCTGCATATATTTTGTGAAGGATTTTTTCATCTGTGTTCATCAAGAATGTTGGCCTGAAGTTTTCTCTTTTGTTGTGTCTCTGCCAGGTTTTGATATCAAGATGATGCTGGTCTCACAGAATGAGTTAGAGAGAGTCCCTTCTCTTCAAATTTTTGAAATAGTTTCATTAGGAATGATGCCAGCTCTTCTTTGTACATTTGGAGAATTCAGCTGTGAATTATCTGATCCTGTGTTTTTTGTTTTTTGAGTTTTTTGTTTTTGTTTGGATGGTAGGCTTTTTATTACTGATTCAATTTCAGAACTTGGCATTGGTCATTCAGTGATTCAATTTCTTTCTGTTTCAGTCTTTGGAGGTTGTATGTGTCCAGAAATTTATCTATTTCTGCTAGGTTTACTCATTTGTATGCATTATGAATTTCTACAGAATCTCAGATTTCCCCTATACCACTTAACATAATCATATAATCTAGTGCTTTTCACTGTATCCCATATGCTAGCCCTATTCACTAAACTAGTTTATAAGCTCCTTAAGATCAAGCATAAGTTTTATGTTTTCCTTTCTATATGCCTGATTCAAGATTTTGTTAAATCCTTTATAGGTTGGTGGAATTACAGGTGCATCCATTAGAAGGTTGTTTGCAAAGTTTTGAAAAGCAAATCCTTTTCAAAATTGACTTAAAATGGCATTTTAGAGGCATATTTCCCCAGTGTTTCAAATGCTGATCTCAAAACGTATCTGTTTTCTACTGCCAAAAGTTTAGCCACAGCATTTAGCATAGCTTTTTATGTTTCAGGAAAAGAAAATCCAATTCAAATTGGCTTGAACAATAAAGAAAATTCATTAGTGAATATAACTGAAAGTTTAGAGATAATTCAATACAAGCCTGATTCAGGGCCAGTGGTGCCAGCAAGGACCTGACTTTCCAATCTCTGCAAATGGCTACTCCAGTTCTAATCTTGACATATGTATGCCACACGCTCTGGAAGAAGAGTTTTCAAAATGACAAACAAAAAAAGAGAGGAATCTATGCTTTCTCAGATTACCCAGCAAAAGTCATTCTGCCTTTCTTTGAATCTGACTGGGTCCTGTGCCTGCTTCCAAAATCTCTTCTCCAAGTCGAGGGGATTAAATATATGATTTATTTTGGACAAGTCTGGCAGTACTTGTGAATCTGATGTGGCATAACAGTACCCAAAGTGGCTGAGAATATATGGTTAGTGATTCCCATAATGCAAAACTATGGGTACTGCTGATGTATAGAAGGGGATGTGGATGTTGAAAACATAACCAACAATGTATACAAAAATAAATAAACAAATGAACTGGGGAAAAGCATTTATAGACAGCAGAGGCTCCGAGGAAACCTTCAGAATCCCTTTCATTTGGAATTCTGGGTCTAGAGCCAGAAGACTAGGTTTTCAGGTTTGACTTTGTCTTTTGTAGCATTGGTCAAATTCATTAATTTTCAGTTTCAGCTTTAAAATTTTATTTAGGTGGAGATAATGCTGCTTTACTCAGTGATAGTGAAGATCAAATTGCAGAAATGCTTTAAAATCTGTAATTAGATTTGAATAAAGATGACTTTGTATATCTTCCATATATGTTTGCATATGATACTTACATATGTATTTATTCTATCATGTGTTGTTTTCTATTTCCTAGAGTTTGTTGTATTATCATTTTTACCTTAGGAAACAGAAAATAATATGTGTGATAAAACATGTACTATACTATATTCTCTTCAGCTATAAGTACAGAATAATTTTACTGTTTGTCAGTAAAGAAAGGTGTTTGTAGGGAGTGGATATCAGTAAGTTATTTTATATGTGCTGTCTCACTAAATTTCCCCCTATATCCCATAAAGCAAGTGCATTAACCCACCTTTACAGATGAGAAAACTGAGTTGAAATATCTTATCATACATTAGAAAACAGCAAACTTAGATTCAAACTTAGGTCAGCCTGACACCAGTCCAATACACAATGACATGTATTTGTTTCAAGGAAAATCTAAATCCCCCGGAGCAAAAAACATTTGAGTTTTGAACAAATATTGTCCCCAAATTCAGAATTTATGAAAGGATATTTTCAGTATCCTTAGCTGTTGGATAGATGTTTATATTCTAGTATTTAAGATTTCAGAATTTAGCCTAATCATCTTGCCATCTGCTATGAAATGATGAGCCCATCTGTCATAATATTCAATATAGTATCAGATTCCATTTATTCTATGAGAAGACAATGCCTTTTGAAATACCAAATTTGAATGTGTCTGATTACAACATTGTGTTACGGAGAAATTGCAAAGCTAGTTCCATACAATTTTGAATGATAGCTGAAGTCCTAGCATTGATACAATGGTGATAAGGGTAACCAAACTGGGAAAATCTAGACTCTCAAAAGCTGATTTGGAGATTTTTCAGATCTGGTATAATGGTTCTTGTCTTAATGATTCCTGCATTATGATCAATAATACACATTATATAGAGGTTTTGGAAGTAATATTTTTATTCTTAATTACATAGCATTTTATAAAATGCTTTTAATTCCATTACTAATACAGTTCCCATTTAATTATTACCTTTATTATAATCTCGTTTTTATCCTTATTCTATTTATGCTCTTCCATTCTAAGAATTTTTTTCTATTTATTTTAGAAATAAGCAAGCAATGTTCTAAGTGGAGTTGCCAATCATGTGTTTCTAAAAGGGAAACACATGAACAATAGGAATGCCCAGGCTGGAAACCAAACATGAGATATTACAGAGGAAAAATGGGGAGTAGAGCTTCTTTATGATTATTGTTGTTATTTTGGGGCATATGAGTTTAAATAAATGGGTTCTTAGATTTTGAGATGAGTTGACTCATGAATATATTTTAGGCTGAATTGGTAGCACCAATCTTGCTTTACTGTAGTTAACTCGAGGGTCATCTAGATTATAATTACAAATTAAAATCCCCCAAATAATACCTCTTCAGTTTTCAATGCAAATTCAACTCCCCAAATATGTACAAAACATCTCCTGTTTCCCTACCCTCCTTTTCTTTTATTCTGTTCCATTTGACAAAAGTTCTTGGTAACTATTGTCAAGCAAGTTTGACTCTGTGTTATAGTAACTTAGGATCTTAAGGCACCAAATATGTTAGTGTACAGGTACATGGCCTAACTGTAGGAATTCAGACCTATTTTAGGGTTATAACCAGCCTAAGTTATAAGGTTCATGGCTTAAGCATTGGAATTCAGTCCAGATGCAGGGTTTAACAGACAAGTCTGGCTATTTTGTGTTTACCTTTCTTCTACTCCTATCCCCACTCCTGCAAAGATTCCTTGCTCCAGAAAGGGCTCTTTCTTAACCCTTAGGTGCTAAGGGAAAATATCCTTACTGAATAACACCAAGCTGATGCACTGTGACCTGTATTTCCAGGCAGATCCTGACATTCTGTGCAAGAAACCTTATTTTTTACTTCTTTACCTGATTAGCACCTATATTTGTGTTATCTTGATCCTTGTCTTCTTCTCTGATAGTTTGTATTAGTTCTTGCTAAAGGAGTCAACCTAAATATCTGTATTTGTATCAGCTGACCTAGACTGACTCCAGTTGAACCAGATGAACCCTTCCTCCCTCCTTTCCTCCCTCCTCTCCTTCCTTCTTTCCTCCCTCCTTTCCTCTCTTTCTGTCTTTGTTTCCTTTTTTCTTTTCTGTCTCACTTACATTTAAAATAAATCCCATGTGAATTTGGACGTATATAAATTAACTTCAATTAGAACCTTGGGTGAGGAAATGAGCAGAAAGGCTCTGAGTTTGACATCTTGACTCTTGTAGGAAAGTCACAGCCCTGACTGAGGCGAGTCTGTAGCCAAAACTTCCAGCTCCTGGCAACTTTTCAAAGGTGGAAAGTAATAACCTAGACACGAGCTGTAACCACTTTTCAACTCAGAGAATTGGGCTTCCCATTCCTCTTTTGTTGTCCCTACCTTCCTTCATCAACTCAAGAAAAATTGAGAAGTGTTGAGGATAAAACAAAAATTATAATCAGAAAAACTTGTAGTAATAGTAGTGTTTGTGGCATAGGTGGGGAGAGGTTTATGAGTTTTCCATCCTTCCAGAAGTAAACTTCATTACAAAGGGCACCTTTTAGCTGAGCAAAAAATGAGAAGCAAGAGATGATACTATTGCAGCAATGATGTAACCCTAAACACTGAGTGAGGTGGACCTGGGGTTTAGGGCCAGGCAATTAGGGACCGTGGTCCTGTCCATATCCAGCCAGCACTTGCTGTTATGATGGACCAAGTCTTGCCCTTGGAGATCCTAGGTTGAGTGTATATATTATGTGATCTTGGGTAAAGTCACTTGACTTGTAAAACTATCAGTTTCATTCTTTTTAAGTGCGGGTTATAGTATCTGTCTCTTTTTCATGTTCAAATTTGTAAGTATTGATAGAAATAGTGCAGATCATGGGCAGAGTAATGTAAACGTTGAGTTGTTAATCTTAAGAAACAAAAGAACCAACTGGGAGGCAAAGGGAGAATATGTGAAGCTGCATTCTGAGGAAACAGGCTGCTGTGCCTAAGAACATAGGAAAACCTGACAGGAAGATGAAAAGACATTAAATGCACCCCATGCTTTGTACCGTGAAGCACCACAAAGGCCATTAAAACCCCAGAGTAGTGACTTCTAAATAACTAGGGTCCACTCTTTTGTCTTCACTTCATAGAACGGGTTTCTTTTGCAAGTCCTCAGTCCAAAAGAAAGACATAGCAACAAAACATAGGATTTTTACCTTGAGTGATTCTATAGTAAATTAAAGTTTTTAGTATTTTATGCTTAAAATGCTGATCTTTTTTGGTATTGTTGCTCTTCAAAAATGAAAAGAGTAGAGGGAAGAAAGGAGGGTGAAGGAGGTATATTATATATATATATATATATATATATATATATATATATATGAGAGAGAGAGAACTAGCCTCATTCAAAACCTAAAATTTTTCTTGTTCCTCCAGTACCAGTTTCAAAGGGCAGTATTATTCTTTTAAGTTTCATGTCCTAAATTCTTTTCCTTTGAGCTCAATAACTTTTTTTCATTGAGTCACTTTCTAAAACGAAGATGAACATTTTACTTCTGGATCTAATTTTAAAATCTTAAGATTGCATTTTGGATTTCCTCAAGTTTCACATTAAGGGTAAGAATCTTTGCCAAGTGCACACAATTGCATCCTTTTGTATTTCACAGTAAAAGACCAAGGTAGTCAGAAAAAGTTTGTATGACTCATTTCTTTCTGTAACTCCAAAGTTTGAAAAAATAAATCTCTCTTTTAATAAATATTTTTCTGTTAACACACTTCTCCCTCCAGCATCCTAATAACCTTTATCTTGAATTCCAGGTCAGACTTGTACATTTATAGCAGTCCTACCATGTGCCACATACTTAATAAAAATGATCTCACATAAGTCTAAGAAAAAGCTTAAAATGTAAATATTCTCCCCTATTTTCCAGATGAGGAAGCTGAGGAGCTACAAAGTTTAGAATTATATATTTACAGGTAGTAAATGACAGTTAGTATTCAAGCCCAAATACTTCTTCCTTTAAAAATAATTTATAATACAATAATCTCTCTTTACCTGGGAATAAAAATAAGAGAGAGTAATTTATATTCTAATTGATGACAGTGCTGGTGAGAAAGTGCTAGGAGTACAAAGATTAACACTTTATATTAATATAAACTTTGACATTTATAAACACTTATAATATAAACACTTTATATTAACCAACCTTTCCCTTGGGGCATTTTTATAGTCTAGAAGTGAAGCTATATGCAGTAATAGACTGATAAACTGCAAAATTCTGTGATAAAACATTATATCATATAACATTCATTGAGTGTATTCTATTTGCAAAGCACTACTTATGGCAACTCATATGTTAAATGATAAAGAAATTTACGAGGAGCATGTTGGCCAAAGATAGGGAGGAAGCAGTTCTGTTGAGGGGATTTATGTCATTATCATAACAGGAGGATATGTTAGAGCAGGCATTGAAGGGTGGGTCAGAATCCCCATCCCACTGCCAACATAGGCATGTTTGGGTGAGAATCTTGCAAGCAAAGTGAATTATATGTGTAAAGGGAAAGAGATATGGAAAAGTTTGGGCACACAGTTTGCCCAAGTAGAGGGCGTAGATGGGGGAGCAGAACTGGATCAGTTTGAACATATAGGCAGGGTTCAGATTCACAAAGGCCATGCATGCCATGCAGCACTGTGGATTTTATCTTACTGGGAGTAAAAGGCCATTAAAAGGTATTGGGTTGGTGAATGACATGGAACCTCAACTCCCTCATTATACCAAAGGGAAGTGTCTTTTCCAACCACAAATGCAGAGGTTCTAAAACAGAGCTAGAGGCCAATATTATTTTCAGGTCGTGAAGCTGAAACTACAAGACTTGGACTCCAGCCCTTGATTATATCTGTGCAAGGGCTGGTGCTTCTATAGTCATGCAACCTAAAAGTCCCGAGGACCAAGGGTCATGGTCTGCCTCCAAGAGTCTGATGTCAGGCCAGCTAGATGCCTGCGTGCTGCCCCAGATTGTGATGGGTGGCAAAAATCCACACACTTGCAACTTTTCTTGTCTTCAGAATTTCCCCCAGTAAATGGAGGGAAAAGCTTGGGATTCACTCTTATTTGCCTGTCAGGTAAATATTTGTATAAACTGTTGCCTACAAGGCTTAGTGGAACTCCTTTGCTGTAAGTTAGGCATAGCCTAACTTTCACCTGTGTTGGATTAGGTGTCATTCGTCCTGAAAGAAAGGGACTAGAACAAAGGAGCTTTTGACAGTCCCTCTTGACCCCGTTTCTACAATAGGCCGCTCTCTATTCTGAGGTACACTCATCACTTAATTCAAAGCAAAATGGTTTATCTGGCTCCAATTTACTCTTATCATTTACCCAACTTCAATCAGCAGTCGCTTCAGAGCTTGCAGTCTCAGGCAGATGTGGGATCCTGGTGTCATGAACAGAAGTGGCTTGATTATAATCACGTTCCTCTAATGATTTCATTCTAACTAGGCAGCAGCTTGATGCCCCTTATTCCCTTCATAGATCTGCCTTGGGAGCTCAGTTCTAACTTCATGGATGCCGTTCTTTCTATTTTTGCTTCCTTGCTATTCAATAAAGCTATGGTTTCCTAGTTATTTGGCATCCACTACTTGTGAAGCACCCAGCCCATCAAGGGAGAAAATGAGTCCTTCATTCCTTTCTTCGAGAAACAATTGATTAGTTAGCTGTTCCTGCCTCCATCCTAATTTGTTACTGAGCTCTCTAAGGTACAGCATCTCCTATAAGAATTATTTCTGCCAGGCACTTACTTTTCTCTGCACCAGTGACACTGAAAATTTGCCTCCTTCATTCCTTCTGAAGCCCATGTCATATCATTATTTCACCAATCTCATTTCCCAAGCCAATTACGATCCCATTATCTCCACTAACTTGCTATTTTATACACATATAGATTGTTGACGAGATCACAGTCTTAATATTTAATTGCTTTTTTGTAGTGTGGTATTTGTTTGGAAATGAAACTCTGATGTGACATTTCTCTATTTTTATTATCCAGTGACAATCACTTAACTGCAAAACAAAGCAAAACAAAATCTTCATTGTGATTTTCGGGAAGAAAAGAGCATTTCTGTTTAAACTTAGATTACTGATATTCCGCTGCTTGAAATAAAAAGTAGATCTTGAGGATCTTAAAGAGAAGCATTACCTCAGAGCAGTAGTAAACAGCCTTCCACTGATGAGAATAAAGTGAAACTGAGGGAAAAATTTATTCCTCATCAATATAAATACTATAAATACTATAGATGTGTAGGTCAGAATCGTATATTCAGGTCACTCAGTTATTGTCATTTATCCCATTCAGGCATAACTGGACTTACTCAGATAGTCATCCACTAAAATATTTATTGAGCATCACACTTGTATGCTAGGCACTGGAAGTTCAGTTTAAATAAGACATAGCCAACCACTCCACCTTTATGATCTTACATAGTAACAGAGGTGGCAGAATAATGAAGAAGGGACATTTTAGGAGAGAGTTTCTCCAAAGTGAGGAAACCTGTGGTCAGAGAAAGCATGGACCAAGTTGAGTACAGTAGCTCCTCTTATCCGCAGTTTTGATTTCCACTGTTTCAGTTACCTGTGGTCAACCATAGCCTAAAATAGGTGAATATAGTAAGATACTTGGAGAGAGAAAGACAGAGGCCACATTCACACTACTTTTATTGCAGTATATTATTATAGTAGTTCTATTTTATTATCGTTGTTAATCTCTTACTGCACCTAATTTAGAAATTAAACTTTTTCATGGGTATGTATGTATAGGAAAGAACATAGTGAACATAGAGTTCTATACTATCTGCAGCTTCAGCCATCCACTGAAGGTCTTGGAATGTTACCCTTGCAGATGTGGGGGGAGGGGCACTACTGAATTAGAATTAGTTGGATTGAGTGAGACAAAGAAGGGAATAGAGATACTGCTGATAGATGAAACAGTATATAGGGAAACACAATCAAGGCTTATAATCTGCCTGCTTGCAATTGAAATAGTTCAAAGCAGTCCGAGTTCAGCATAGTGTTTTAAATTTGGGTTTAATTTTTTATGCATTGCTCCCTATTACCTTACACATAGGGTGTTATACATGCTATGTTATCTGTTTGACCTATAAATATATTTGAGTTTTTGAACCTTGGCATAGAGGCAGGAAACAGAATGAGGCATTAGAGAAGCTTCAAGTAGCTCAGTATGACAGAACAAAGGGTGAATGCAGGGAAAGATAAGAAAGAAATCTGCAGAAGTGTATGGGAATACCAATATGAAAATCCTTGCATGCAATGATAAAGAATGTAAATTTCATTCAGAAAATTAAAGGAAGCAATTAAAGTAGCTCAAGCAGAAAGTGCCAGGGTCAGATTTGTCTTATAGAAAGATCACGAGGAGTGGTGTGAAGAATGGATTGGCGGAGAGAAAAAATAGAGACGAAGATAAAAGCTATAAAGGCATTGATTAAACCAGGCTGTATATTATCAAGGTCTAATCATTAATAATAAAAATAAGTAAGGCATATTTATTTGAAATTGGAAAGAGGTTAAAAGAAGAAAATTTGGCAAATGATTGAGTGGGGAACTTTAAAGGGAAATATCTTGGATGAAGACAATTTTTCTGTCTTAGATGGCTGAATTCATGGTGATGCCATTTGCCAAAACAAGGAAGGAAGGTTAATTTGCAGGAATTTAAAAGCCTCTTTTGTCCTAACTCATTATCCCTTTGCCTAGAGATGAATGCTCTGCTTATGTCTATTGTCCTGCATTTTTAAACAATATAGCAAGGATTAGATCATAATTTAGAGAGCAGAGTATTAGACTTATAATCAGGAGACTCAGTTTTGCACTATCTCTTTATGCAATCTTGGATGTATTATTTTCACTGTGCTTCAGGTAAATAGAGATAACCAAAAATTTTCTGCTTAACTCAAGATTTGTTTGAAGATAAAAATGTGCTGAAAGAAGTGAATGTACTTTGGGAACTGCAATGTATAAGGAAATATCTAAGCAGTTAATTAAGTCTCCTGGCACACTTATGTCAAGAGAGTCAGCATTGATCCAAAGAGTAAGGTACAGGCAGATTAAAAAGCATTGAAAGCTATAACAAGCCCACTGTGTCAAAACAAGGAGCAGATGAAACTGAAATAAACAAAATGTAAACTGGTGAGATGAAATGAAACTTTGAAAGTCAGGTCAGATTGAGGGGAAAATTATCTCTCTGGGGAGTCTGGAAAGATAACACTGAGGAGGGAGGTCTAATTGGTTTGATAGTTCCTCCTCTGGAGATGTGCAGGCTGAAAGGTTCACCATGAACGTCCAGCTGTCAGCTCTACAACTCCTCCACACCTGGAGTGTAATATTGATGAGGATGCCTGTGAGCCATAGAGAGACCTGGGGCTATGGTTTACCCTGTGTTAGCTCTCAGAGCTGCTGCCTCGTTTGGGTCTGAAAGTTCCTCTGTGGGTGAGGAGGATTTCATGTGACAGTGATCTCTACATCAGATTTTTTTGTAATCTTCTCAAGCAGATGTTAGTGGGTTCCCAAAGCAAGGTCCTACAGAAGATGTCTAAAACATACAGTGATTGTATTAATTAGGACATAGCAAACTATAATAAAAAGACTCCCCCAAATACAACAGTGTTAATGAGAGAATTTTATTTCTTTTTCCTTTAGAAGTCTTGGTAGGTGGTCTGTGTGTGTTGGTGGCTTGACAGGGTGAGAATCCAAGCTCCCTTTATCTTAAGGCTCCATCATCAAATCCATATGTTTAAAACTGGCTGAACATCACATCTGCTAGGAGTATACCTTGGTCTCACAGAAGAGAAAAGGGGAAAAGAAAGCACTCTCCTTGCCTGTTAAGGATATAACCTAGAAGTTGCATACATTACTTTCTGCCGATTAGACAGAACTTAATCATATATCCACATCTAGCTTCAAGAAAGGCTGGGGAGTATTGTCTTCAGCTGGTGGTCCATTTGTCCAGCTAAACTTGGGAGTCAGAAACAGAGGAGTGATTGGGTATTAGAGTATAATTATTACCAGTATCAGTATCTGCCATACAGGTAAAAGCAGTTAGGGCTGGAACTTAAGCAATAAAAATAGAATTGGTTTTTTTTTTCTTTTCTTTTCTTTTCTTTTTTTTTTTTAGAAAAAGAAAAGAAGAAAAGAAACAGCAAAAGAAAGAAAAAAAAGAATGAAAGAGAGAAAGAAAGAGGAAGAGAAAGGGAGAGAGAATGGGATTCTTGTTTTATTGCCCAGGCTAGAATACAGTATAAAGATGGGTATTAAAAACCTCTTTTATGCCAATAATTGTGCTTAACAATGGAGACAGGAAGGAATAGGGGATGAAAATAACAAATAAGCAGCCAACCAATATTTTATTTAAACCTGTGAAATGCTATGCAATTGCTGGGGAGTG
>CAUYQU010072397.1:0-21011 GCA_963574635.1 Cheracebus regulus
GCCCCTTCCCTACAGAGCTGGGCCTTCCCGGGTTCAGCTGTGCTTGTTCTCAGTCCTCAGCGCTTCCAATTGCTGTTCTCCTTGTGGGGATGGGACCAGCCGAGCCCGACTAAAAGGGCATCCAGTCCCGTACACTCCGCACCAAGAAGCGCCACGCCAGCCAAGAGTCGCGCTCGTGACCCGTGTGGCTCCTTCGCCGGGAATCTCCCAGTCTGTGGGCATCAAAAATTCGCCTGCAATTGCGGCGTCCACTCCCTCTCTGCGCTTTCACTGGGAGCTACAATTCTGAGCTGCTGCTACGCAGCCATCTTGGATCGCTCTCCGCCTGGTGATGAAGTTTTTTCTTAGTTTTTCTTTGGTGGATGCCCACTCCCCACAGAGCCGGACCTTCCCGGGCTCGCTGTGCTTGCTGTGAAACTCTCAGTCCTCAGCGCTTCCAGTTGCTGTTTTCCTTGTGGGGATGGGACCAGCCGAGCCTGTCCATCACGTATACTCTGCACCAAGAAGCGCCGCGCTGGGGCACTGGCAAAACAGCCACGCCGGCCAAAAGAGTCGTGCTGGTGATCCGTGTGGCTCCTCTGCTGAGAATCTCCCAGTCTGTGGGCAACAAAAATTCGTTGGAAAGTGCGGCGTCTACTCGTTCTCTGTGCTTTCACTGGGAGCTACATTCCTGAGCTGTTGCTAATCGGCCATCTTGGATCTCTCTCTCAGGATTTTATTTTTCCTTCACTTATGAAACTTAGTTTGGCTGGATATGAAATCCTAGGTTGGAAGTTCCTTTCTTTAGGGATGTTGAATATTGGTCCCCACTCTCTTCTGGCTTATAGGGTTTCTGCTGAGAGATCCACTGTGAGTCTGATGGGCTTCCGTTTGTGGGTGATCGACCTTTCTCTCTGGCTGCCCTTAGCATTTTTTCCTTCCAGGTAGACATATTTCTTACATGGCAACTGAGAACTCCACGAAGTTGTTTCCATAAACAGAAACCAGAAGGTGTAAGACTCATAAGATACTGGCCCCAAGTGGTACAATGTTACTTCTGTTGGTCAAAAAAGAGTCTACTTAGATTCAAGGGGAAGGGATATAGATCCCATGATTCAATAGGAGGAGTTTGGAAGACTCTGAGGCATCTTTAACCTGCCACAGTTAATTATATCCTGGCAGGCCTTACGATGTAGCAGACCCTGTAGTTTCTGATAATGGAAGAGAAGCTCTGCTATAGTTTGAATGTGTGTACCCCCTCCCCATAAACCTCATGTTGAAATTTAATCCTGATGTTGGAGGTGGGCCCTAATGGGAGGTGTTTGGTTGTCGGGGTGGATCCCTCATGAATGGCTTGGTACCATCCTGGTGATAGCGAGTGAGTTCTTCTTCATTTAGTTCCCACAAAAGCTGGTTGTTTAAAAGAGCCCGGCACCCAGCCTTGATTCCTCTCCCACTGTGTGGTCTCTGCATATGCCAGCTCTGCTTACCTTCTGCCCTCACCAGATGCCCAGTCTTCCAGTCAGCAGAATCATGAACCAAACCAACTTTTTTTCTTTATAAATTACCCAGTTTCAGATTTTCATTTATAGCAACATAAAATGCACTAAGACAAGCACTTATTGGACCAACTCTCCCAAAGATAACAATATAAATACTGGACAAAACATAAATAAATACCTGAAAGTACTGAAGATCACCCAAAAGCAGATACTAGAGGAAAGTCAATATTTGGAGAGGGAATGGCACTAATTAAAATTTTCACTTTTATATCTAAGGGTAGGCCCTAGTCTACGCCACACAGGGTAGCTAACACTAGGATAGAAAGTCTTATGTCTTACTGGCTTGAAGAATAAGAAAAAATAGTTCAGGGCAGCCACAGTAGCCTAAAAGTGAAGGTGGGATGCCCCAAAAGAACAAGCAAGAGAAAGAGACAGTGTCAAATTCTGCATATGAACTCTGCCCAAATCTTTAGCTGAACTCTGAACTAGTCAAATGTAGGACAGACTCCAACAGCCCAGGTGAGACAGAAATGTTGAGATTTCAGCTTCTTTTTAGTGAAATTAGCTGTTTTTTTTTAAGCTATACTTTTAGAAGGATAAAACAGAATCCAGAGTATTAGCGATGTATCATTCAACGTTCAGGATACAATCCAACTATGTAAACATGTTAGAAAATGTAATCCAGACTCAAGAGAAAGTGACATCAATTGCAATCGTGACCCGCATATTGAAATTAGCATAGATGGAGTTTAAAATAGCTGTTTTAACTATGCTGAAGGGCATAAAAGAAAATATGCTTTTAATGAATGAACAAATAGGAAATCTCAGCAGAGAAATGAAAACTATAAAAATAATCAGATGGAAAATTAATGAAAAACAAAATATCTAAAATAAAAATGCATCGGTGGGCTTAGTATAAAAAGAATAGAAGTGACAAAGGAAGTGTCAATAAGCTTGACGATGCATCAGGAGAAATTATTCATTCTGAAGAACAGAGAAAAAAACTGAAAAATTTGAACAGAACTTCAGAGGTCTGTGGAACAATATCAGAAAGTGTAACGCATGTAAAATTTGAGGCTTAAGAATTAAAGAGAGAGGAAGTATAGGGGAGAATCTTTGAAGAAATAATGACCAAATTTTCCAAAATCTGGTTAAAGAAACAAATCTACAGATTCAAGAAGCTAAGCAAACCACAAGAAGAATACATACAAAGAAAATCACATCTGTGTACATCATAGTCAAACTGCTGAGAACAAAGAAAAGGGAAAAATCTTGAAAACAGCAGCTAGAGAAAAACAACAGATTACATACCAAAAACAAAAAAGTAAGAATTAAAACTGCCTTGTCAGAAACAACAGAGACTGCTCGGGTGCCATGTCTCACACCTGTAATCCAGCACTTTGGGAGGCTGAGGCAGGCGGATCACTTGAGGCCACGAGTTCACGATCAGCCTGGCCAACATGGTGAAACTCCATCTCTACTAAAAATAAAAAATTAGCTTGGTGTAGTGGCAGGCACCTGTAGTTCCAGCTACTCAGGAGCCTGAGGCAGGAGAATTGCTAGAACCCAGGAGGCAGAGGTTACAGTGAGCTGAGATGGTACCACTGTACTCTAGCCTGGGCAGCAGGATGAGACTTCATCTCAAAAAAAGAAAGAAAGAAAAAAGAAAAGAAACATCAGAGACCAAGAGAAATCTTTAAAGTGGTGAAAGCACAGTGGCTCACCCCTGTAGTATCAGAAATTTGGGAGGTCAAGGCAGGCAGATTGCTTGAGTACAGGAGCTCAAGGCCAGCCTGGGTAACATGGAAAAATCTCGTCTGTACAAAAAAAAAAAAAAAACAAAAATTAGCCAGATGTGGTGGTGGAGGTTGCAGTGAGCCAAGATTGCAACACTGCACTCCAGCCTGGGCAATGAAGCGAGACTCTGTCTCAAAAATGAATGAATCAATTAATGAATGTGGTGAATGAAAAACACCACTGTTACTGCAGAATTTTATATCCAGCAAAAATATCTTTCAAGAACGAAGCCAAAATAAAGATGTTTTCAGATAAACACAATAGAACACTAAGGAATACAATACCTTATAAAATATACCTTACTAATTGCAACTGAGCTTATTAACAGTGTTTATTTAGGATATAAACTTATTTTGCTCTTTTAATATTCCCAACTTTTCTGCTACTCCATTTCACTTCAGCTTCTTTAATCTGTGCACAATTTTGCCACTTGCCTAACCCCACTTCTGTCTCTCTTCTCCTATGTATCAAAGAATATTGAGAGTTGACTGATGGAACAGTAATAAAGAACTACAGTTTTGAGCAAGTACTCTTCCAGAATCTTTTCATGGCTGTTACATTCAATCCTTATTCCCATCAATAGTTGGGGCTGGTATTATCAGGAAAAAATTACAGAAAGTAAACCAAGAGAAACTAATTACCAGTCATCTGTCCAAAATCATACAGTTAATTAGTGCTAGAATCAGGTTCAATTAGTGGTTCTTGAGCTGTTTGAATAATATTATGTGGATACTTACATATAGCTTGAAAATGGATTAAGACCTTACAGACCTCTCCTAAGAGCTTACACTTAGTGTAAGATCTTAGTATGTGCTTCATGAATGCCACTGACCTATGAGTAGAGACAGAGAACCTTAGCTATGCTATTTGAGTAGCTACGTCTTTTTTTCATTATAAAGGCAAACTTTCAGTTTAGCACTCTGGTAGCATCCGTTAATTGCCCGTTCGCTGCCTGCCCTCTCCCACACCCCACACCCTCCTTCCTTTAGCAATAAGGAGCACCCTCAGCAGCCCCCAAACGCAACATTGACTGCTGTTTTAGCTGAGCTCATAGCTGCTCTACTCGAGACTGTATTCCCAGCCTCCCTGGAAGCTAGGTGTGGCAACATGACCAAGTTTGGGCAAATCCAAACTATGAGCAGACACGAGTATGACCAGAGTTCAACTTCTGGCCAAATTCATGAAGAAAAACACTCTTGTCTTAGACTCCCTATCCTCCCTTTCCTGGAGGCTGGAAAATGGAAACATGAGCCTCTGCTTTGGAACTGGAGATGGGAGCCACATGTTAACAGGCAGCGGAGCCCACCTGTCTAGCAGTCCTCAAAGGGCACAGCCGCCTTGCCAGCCCTGGATGGCTCACTTCTGTACCGCGCATAGAAACTACTCTTATAATAAGTGGGGGAAGGAAGGAAGGATGGAAGGAGGGAAGGAGGGAAGGAAAGAAAGGAGGGAAGGAGGGAGGGAAGGAGGGCAGGCTAAAGACCTGTATTAAAAACCTGGATGTATAACTATCTATCTCTCTGTAACTTGGGATTCTACTTAATTTCTCCATGCTTGTTTTCCCATCGCTAAGACGGGGTGATCCTTTACTTTTTCATAGGGCTGGCCTGAGAATGGGGTAAGGTGGTATGTATAAACATTAGTACTGCACTTGGCAGAGAGCAAGAGCCCAATACACGTTGCATTTATTGTGTCACTGGGCTAGATGCTATGGAAGATTCGAGTACAGGTAAACTCTTTCCCTTTAAGTACTAAGTGCCCTCACACTGTGAAGACAGTATCTGCTTCATGAATGCCATCGACCTCTGAGTGGAGGCACAGAAACTATCGCTTCTAGGACAGAAGGTAATGATGTCATAGGCTATGTTTAAATCTTCATTTGACAACCGTTCTTTCTCACCATTCTAATCTTTCTTAAAAGAATGAAGGTAAACAATGGGAACACATGGACACAAAGATGGAAACAAGAGACCCTGGGGCCTACTTGAGGGTGGAGGTAGGAAGAAGGGAGAGGAGTAGAAAAGATAACTTTTGTATACTATGCTTGTTACCTGGGTGACTAAATAATCTGTACACAAAATTCTGTGACATGCGGTTTACCTATATGACAATCCCGCACATCTACCCTAAACCTAAAATAAGTTAAGAAGAAAAAGAATAAAGGATTTTTTTTTAAAGACACAAAATTTCTTTTGTAGTTGAGAGGATGTATATATGTGTATGTGTGTATATATGTGTGCATCTATGTATATGCAGGTGTATGTGTATGTATATATGTCAGGTTAATTCTTAGAAAATGATGAATACCTCAAAATGAGACTGGCTCATTTTGAGACTGGCTCATTACTAGGTTATTAGGATGATAAATTTCTTTCAGTAAAAGAAAGTATTATTTTCCTGCTGTATTACTAGACACTTCCCTCCCGTCCTCCACACCTCCCCCTGCCAAGTCGGAGCGTCTCTCAACTCTCTTTTGAAAGGATATGTAATACATTTAACAAGCGAAAGTGTGGTACGACTGTTCAACATTCAATTCATGTCTTCAGCACCAACAGAGGAAAGGTTAGAAATATAAGTGCAGCCCCTTGTTTATTGCAATTTCACAGCTGTGGCAAATGCCACAGAACACGGGGCCAGCAGCGTGAATTAGTAAAACCTGGCAGGAATGTTTCTTTTCCCCTGGCTGCCTCATTGTTTTTCAGGGTGGCTGCCAGTTAATGCTTATAATATGTTAATTTGTGAAAATAGAGAACAAAAAGAAGGATAAAGAGCGGAGGGCTTGGGGAGAGCCAGGGAAGGAGGGTAGGGCCAGACTGGCAAAGGAGGAAGAGATGCCAGAGGAAAGGGGGAGAAAAGGGGAGAGGAGGGCAGGGGCAGAGGGAAGAGCAATGTAGTTTAGGTAGAAGACTGTTCAAAGGAAAGTGGGGGAAGTCAGACACGTGAAGAAGAGGAGTCATTTCCATTTTCTCTCTGGCAATGAGATAAGGATGGTGGGAGAAGACATATAGTGATAATCTCCAAACTAATGAAGGAGCCAAATCTCAGTCTAGACTCTTTTTAGCACCTTGAACATTGGAAAGAGTGCTATTTGTATCAATATTAAGGCACACATCTCCCCTCATGCCTTCATTCCTGCTTCTGGTGATAAGTTACTGCCAACAGCTCTGAGTCTATGGGTAACTCTGGGAAGGCCAGATTCCAACTCTCGAACCCTAAATTCCGACCCATCCCCCACCAGGTGTGGCCATACTGGAATGGCCAGGACCCACAGATGGGTTTAAGTAAGGGAGGTATTGGGGTCTAGGTTGCATGCTGGCCCTCCACAGGAGGTACTGCAGGTGGGGCCGCCATGCTGCTCCTGATAGTGAACAGCAGGGCTTCCTCCCTTACTTGAGGTCTCTGCCTCTACACACGGTGCCCTGCCAGCCTCCCTGCACCCAGGGGGCTGCTCAACTCCCATAGAAAAGATAGGGGTTGCCTTGACTAGGAGAAGGACAAAAAAGAAATGCAAAATCTGGGAGGGAAAATGGACTAGATAAATAATGGAGGACAACAGGCTGTGCAATCCAAACTCTCATTTCTAGCTATTTCTCCAACCAGTTCTGTCTCAGCAAGCATAAAGTAACTGCTTTTGGAATAAACAATTTTTTTGGAGACCAAGTTTTGCTCTTGTTGCCCAGGCTCAAGTGCAGTGGTTTAATCTCGGCTCACTGCAACCTCCGACTCTTAGGTTCAAGCGATTCTCCTGCCTCAGCCTCCTGAGTAGCTAAGATTATAGGCATGCGCCACCATGCCCAGCTAACTTTTTGTATTTTTAGTAGAGACAGGGTTTCATCATGTTGGTTAGGCTGGACTCGAACTCTTGACATCTTGACCTCAAGTAATCCACCCGTCTTGGCCTCCCAAAGTACAGGGATTATAGGCGTAAGCCACCGCTCCCGGCCAATAATTTATTTTTCAACAAATCTTTTAGGTCCAAGAAGACCTAGAACAAGGAAGTATTAACATTGAGGTACGCACATTGAGCTCTTTTTTCCAATTTAACAGAATTATAATTTTTGTGAAAGGCTCTGCATGAGCAGCTTTGGGTCATGTCGGGGTTCACCATGGAGCCCTGGTGTCCACACTTGGACTGTGTGGCTTCACTCCACTCTTCCAATAGCTATCCTTTGAACTACCATAAGCCAAATGCTTATTTTCCAGCCCCCTCTTCTACTTTCCTATTGTGATCCAAACTCCCTCCATGTTAGTAACATTCTAAGAAAGCCAGGAGAAAACCTTGTCTTTAGGCCCAGCCCCAGCTTTGCTACCACAAAAAGGGCAAACTCAGTGCCAGCTTTCATCAGCCACCTTCCTCCTGCAGAAGGGCTATCAAAGGTCAAAGTGTCTTTCCCCATTTCCAAACCAGCCAGACTCAATCCCAGGAACCAACCAAGGAAAATTGCTTACCTCTCCATCAGTGGCTTGAACCTTTCACTTCCATTTTTGACAGATATGAGTTGACTTGTCAAATGCTGAGTTATAGTTTATAGTTGAGTTTGAAAGGAAAAAAGAAAAATAATAAAACAAGTTGTCAGATGTTCTCTCTATGTGCATTGAATTTTAAAAGCTTTCTCTGCCGATTTCTTACACCTGCCTCAAGTAGAAATAATAGATATTTCCTTTAGGACAACCAGTCATCAAGTCGAAACTGAGCAGATTTGTGTGGAAAGAGCCCATCTGACATGAAGGATAAAGGCAGTATGGTATATTAATGTGAGCACAAGCTTTGGGGCCAGACTCCTTAAGTTCAAATCTCAGGTCTACCATTTACTATTTCTGGGACTCTGGGGAAATTATTTAGTCTATGCCTCTGTTTCTTCAACCTCAAAATGCAAGTGTTAGCAATGAAATCTATGAATTTCATAGAGCTGGGAAGATGAAGTAAGTGGATAATTAGCTGGCACATGGTAAACTCCACTTGTATTAACCATTACTACTACTACTATTATGATTATTATTATTATACATTCTTTGGAACAAAAGTCTCTAGTATGGAACTAGTTTTCCAGTCGCTAAGAGAACTGTGTCCAGGAGGAAAAGCCCTGGGTAAGTCACTTCTTTTTCCAATTGTGTTTCAACTGTGATTACTCACTACAGTAAAGAGGACAGATTAGAAAAAAGGTGAGCAAATAATTAAAGTGGTTCTTTCCAGCCCTGTTGGTTAAACTTTTCCTACCCAAAAACTAGAATTCAACAGCTACAAATTGAAGGATTCCTAAGAGGGGCTTACGCTGGGCACAAAGGAGTATACAAAATACAGTTTTATTGATTATGTAATTGTGAGTTTAGAGTTGTATATGACAACAGCTGTCCTCAAATGAAACATTTGGAGCAATAGTTGCATTTATTAGCACAGAATTGATTTTTAAAAACTCAAAGAGGGCACAGAATTCCTATGAACTGTAAATTAGTAAATTGCTTTTTAATTTACCATAAAAGATCACTGAAAAGTCCTTTTAAAAAAATCAAAGGTCTGCTAATTCAATCATGAACACATTTACCCACTGGTGCTCAAGGTAAGAGGAAATCTTAAAGGCTGCACAATTACCATTAAAAACATATAATTTCAAAATGATTTAGTTTAATTACAATATCAAATACAGGTATATGTTATTCTGAGGACACATTGGTCTTGACACAAATATTTGTTTTAAAAAAATGAAATGGCACTCTTTGCATTGTGTGTCTGATTGTATCTACTTCTTTGTGAGCCAGTGAAGACAACGGGAAACACAATGATACTGTGGAGGCAGCCTTAAGGCAGAGTGCCTGGTGCCCCCAAGGCTTCAATGTACAGAGAGGACGAGAGAAAGAGACGTCAAGCTGGCCTGGTGTGGGAACTGTAGGCTACACCCCACATCAGAGATAGAAGGCATATAGCCCAGGAATCTCTCCTCCATGTGATACATGAGGAAACTGAGACTGAGAGAAAGGTGAAGCGATTTGCTTGTCTTTAATTAGGGGCAAACATTCTAGAACTCAGTTCTTTTAATTCAATGTTCTTTCTCCTTTACCAGTTGTGCTTAAACTTTAAAATGCTTAAGAATTACCTAGGGATCTCACTCAATGTGGTGATTCCTACCCCCTTCTATTCTGATTTGATGGGACTGAGATGTAGTTACATTTTTAACAAATTCAGGTAATGTGAATCAAGTAGATCCAGAGAGCACACTTGGAGAAATTCTGCTTTAAGTCAAGTGTCTTATGGGTTATGCTTTTCAATTTATTAAGCTATTCAAGTAATTGATCCAGTCATGAAAGCCCTTTGAAAAGTTGTGTAAATATATCTCCAGTGTGCCCTAACTGGTACACCTCACTCCTCATCGTACTTCTCTATTCACAGGATGATCCATGGAGAAGCAGCATCATTATCACCTCGGAGCTTGTTAGAAATATAGGCTCTCAAGCCCCTCCCCAGACTTACTAAATCAAAGCCTATATTTTAACAAGACCCTCAGGTGATCTGAATGCACAGCAAAATTTGAGAAGCTCTGATAAATGGTCCACCCCTCACCCCAAATTGTTCTTGTTATCTATTGCTTTATTATAAACTACCACAAAAGCTTGTGCTATATAAAAACAATGACATTGTTCTAGCTCATGAATTGATGCGTCAAGAATTAGATCAGTACTCACCTGAGTGATTTGTTCTGTCCCATGATGTCAGCTGGCGTGGCTCAAACATCTAGCGATGGATGGGTCAGCTCAACTAGATCCATATGTCCGGGCCCTTGGTTCTTCTCAACATGGTATGTGCTGGACCTGAAATGTGCAATATGGTGCCTCCATTCACATGACTGGCATCTAGGCTGGGATGAATGGAACAGCTGGGGACTGGCCAGCATCACTCTATTTCCATGCAAAGTGGTACATGGTGGCTGACTTTCCCCCCATTGAGGGATCCAAGAGACAGGAAGTGGAGGCTGCCAAGCTCTTAAAACCTGGGCTCAGAAACAGGCACAACATCACTTCCTCCATAGATCATTGTTCATGGAGTCATAGAGCCTGCCCCAATTCACAGGAAGGGAACATGAACCCCAATTTTCAATGGAAGAGGAATTTGTGGCCATCTCTAATTAGCCACAGAGCTTATTAACTGTGCATGGCAAATGGATAGGTTCATGAAGTACCTCAAGCCAGTCCATGGTCAAAGAATCAAACTGTGAGGTCTTCATCATAAATAATATCTGAGGTGAAACATACCACCACCACCACCACAAATACACACACGCACACACACACCACCATTACCACCACACCACAAGTACATACACACACACCACCACTACCACCACCACCACAAATATACACACACACACACACACCACCATTACCACCACCACCACCACAAATACACACACACACACCACCACTACCACCACCACCACAAATACACACACACACACACCACCACTACCACCACCACCACAAATACACACACACACAGACACCACCATTACCACCACCACCACCACAAATACACACACACACACACCACCACTACCACCACCACCACAAATACACACACACACACCACCACCGCCACCACAACTCATACACCACATGTTTTTCTCCCAGAATGGGACTGCATTAACTACCAATTGGCTTAATCTGTTGGATACTTGAGGTTAGGAGCCTGCTGTTCTGCTCTACCTCACTTGTGTCTAAAATAGTTGTTTATATACAGTAGGTACTCAATGAATATTTGTTAATTTTGATTTGTTAATTAAATGTTGGTTAATTTTAATTTTAATTTGTCAAAGTATGGACTCCAGAAAATGTGATCACGTATCTTAATGGCAGGATTAATAAATCTGAACTGAAAAAGAAAGTAATAATAATATCTGAGGTGAGAAAAAGGGAGATTAACTAGAAAAGGCTTTACAGGAGATGAGACTCAAATTGGACCTGGAAATCGGAATAGGGGCTGGATAATCAGAAAGAAACGGAAAGGCATTCAAGAGTTATTTCTAGGCCTAACCCCGGTTTGTTTTTTTGTCCTTTTTCCCTATCCCTCTCCACCCTGGACGTTAGGTTTCCACTATCCTATAAGGATACCTACATTTTAATCTTCCCATGGTACTCTCGAGTGTAAATTTGCAAAGTAGAGTCTATCTCTCTGATGGAAGTTTCTGAGGAAATCTGAAATTTCCCACAGGCTCATCACTATATTAGGCATTCGAGGAAAATCAACACCTTTGAATTATACCAGAGAGGGTGGTTTGCTGGAATCTGTCACGTCCTTTTTTTTTTTTTTTTTTTTTTTTTATACAGATTCTGTGTCGCCCAGGCTGGTGGAAAGTGGGGATATCTCAGCACACTGCAAAGTCTGCCTCTCAGGTTCAAGCAACTCCTCTGCCTCAGCCACCTGAGTAGCTGGGATTTCAAGTGTCCACCACCAAGCCCAGCTAATTTTTGTGCTTTTAGTAGAGATGGGGTTTCACCATGTTGGCCAGGCTGGTTTCGAACCCCTGACCTCAAGTGATCTGCCCACTTCAGCCTCCTAAAGTGCTGGGATTACAGGCATAAGCCACCATCCCTGGCCTCATTCCTTTCTTAAAAGAATGGACAATTCTAGGCCTTGATTTTCCTTGGCTCTAAGTGGGAATATTACAGCCATTCTACAGGAAACCCAACCCCCAGAATGACCCTTGGATCCAGAGAAGCAGCCAGAAATATAGTATGAACAAACATGTAATTTTTAAAAGCAGAAAACCAATTGAACATAAAGATCCCAAATACATAGGAAATAAATATAGATAGATAAAATATTGGGAAAAAAATGGCATAACATTGTTTCTTGTGAACATATGCAAAATTTTTTTCCTCTTATCTCTTTCATATTTCAGTAAGTTTTCCACAATGAGCGGATGTTATTTTCAAAATCATAAGAACATTTTGATTTAAAGATCTATTTTCATTTTTATTTTCAAGGAAGATTCTGAGAACTTTCATGTGGCGATGAATTCTTCAAAAACACAATTTTCACAAGCCCTGTCACAGATCCTTCTGGAGACCCACATACTAAGTGTTTGCCCTGATGAATGCCAGTTCTGTTCTTCAAGATTTACTTGTCAGAAAATCAAGACACACAGAATGAGTTATTTCAGCAAGAAGTGTTCCAGGATTCTGGAAACAGATGATGCTTTCTTTCAGCCGGTTGTCATTCTTCTCCTTCATGAAGATATTGTCGTCATCACTCTGGGTTTAACTCAGCTTGACAGTAGCCACATTTCCATGTTGCTCTTCATCTCTTCTTTTGGTAAAAGTCTGCAAATTCAGGCTCAGCTAACAGCTATTTCATACTAATCAGACACTGGGACTGAATTAGAACCAAGAAAAGACCTATGGTGAGATAGGGTGAAGCTGGCTGCCTCCACGGCAGACATTTCATGCTCTGGATCACCCATCATGAATACTCAGTAGGCTGTTGGCTCTCTCTTTTATAGGCCAGACGGTTGTGGCTCTCACTACCTATCATAAACTATCACAGCATAACCCTTCACTCGCTTTTCTTATTCACTCCCAGTTTGTGCTGCGGCTAAAATATTCTGCTTCTCAGCTGCCATTATCAGCGTCTAAATCAACCCCAGTCCAAGGCGCCAGCTCTCCTGGTGCAGAAACCACAGACTCAGCAGCCAGGATGTCATCAGCATACTTGAGATTACATCATCTCCTTCTGCCAACCTTAATACCACTATGGTAACCATCAACAGCAATATCCATGATTATTTCAGTAGAAATATTGAACAGATGTGACAGCCTTGTCAAACTCCTTTGCTGGTGTCCAACCACTCTGTTATACCTTTTGCAATTCTAAAATCTCTCTTCTGGCCATAATAGAGACAGCACACGCTGACCTCCCGCATGGGAAACTGCTCCCGTAGCATCAGTTGGCATATCAAAGACTAACTACCAACACCACCTTACGTGCACAGTGTTTTACAGCCTGCTAGTCAGTTTTGCAGACATTCTCCTTTTTGACTCTCAAGCCAGCTGAGAGCGCTGTGGTATAAGTTGAAAGGGCAGTGGACTTTCTCTCACAAGTTTTTACTTTCTTGGTCACCTACTACCTTTGAAACCTCGAGCAAATCACTCTGAGCTTGTTTTTTGTCAATAAAATACTTCTTCTTTTCAACCCAGTTTGAAAAACAAATGAGGCGGTACATTTTAAAATAATAAATTATGAGGCTGGGTGTGGTGGCTCACACCTGTTATCCCAGCACTTTGGGAGGCCGAGGCGGTCGGATCACCTCAGGTCAGGAGTTTGAAACCAGCCTGGCCAACATGGTGAAACCCTGTCTCTACTAAAAATAAAAGAATTAGCCAGGTGTGGTGGAATGCACCTGTAATCCCAGCTACTTGGGAAGCTGAAGCAGTAGAATCACTTGAACCCAGGAGGCAGAGGTTGTGATGAGCCGAGATCACACCGCTACACTCCAGCCTGGGCAACAGAGCAAGACTCTATCTCAAAAAATAAATAAAAAATAAATTAATGATAATAATAAATTATTTAGACAGTTACTCAAACTAATAATTGTATATGAATGTTTCTATCAGCACTATTCACAATAACCAAAAGGTGAAATAAACCAAAATGTCTAGCAACAGATGAATGAATAAACAAAATGTAGTATACACACACAATAGGATATTTGTCGATCAGAAAGAGAGATGGGCCGGGCGCAGTGGCTTATGTCTGTCATTTCAGCATTTTGAGAGGCTGAGGCCGGTAGATCATTTGAGGTTAGAAGTTTGAGACCAGCCTGGTCAATATGGTAAAACCCTGTCTCTACTAAAAAATATAAAAATTAGCTGGGTTTGGTGGCATGCAACTGCAGTCCCAGCTACTGGGAGGCTGAGGCAGGAGAGTCACTTGAACCCAAAAGGCGGAGGTTGCGGTGAGCTGAGATTGTGCCACTGCACTGCAGCCTGGGCGACAAAGTGAGAGTCCATCTCAAAAAAAAAAAAGAATGAAGTAGTGAAACATGCTACAGTGTGGATGAACCCAGAAAACATTATGCAAAGTGAAAGAAGCAAGACACAAAATTACATATTATATGATCCCATTTATATGAAATACTCAAAATAGGTCAATCCATTGAGACAGAAAGTAGATTGGCGGTCACCAGAGGCTAGGAAGAGGGAGCAACTGCTTCCTGCAGGATTTTCTTCTGGGGTGATTAAAATGTTTTGGAACTAGATAGAGGTGGCCCTGCCCAACATTGTAAATGTACTAAATGCCACTGAATTGCACACTTTAAAAGAGGTAAATTTTGTTATATGAATTTTACCTTAATAAAAAAATAATTATAAAGCACATGAAAATCCTAATTAGCATATCTCAGGGACAAAAGTCTCAGGAAGATTAAGGGACTCATGAAAGAACAAACACTTTCTAGCCAGGTGTGATGGCACCTGCCTGTAATCCTAGCTACTGGGGAGGCTGAGGCAAGAGAACCGCTTGAACCTGGGAAGCGGAGGTTGCGGTGAGCTGAGATTGCGCCATTGCACTCCAGCTTGGGCAATAAAAGAAGACCCAATCTAATAAAAAAAGAAGAAGAAGAAGAAGAACAAAAACTTTCAAAATGAAACAAAGAAATTTATTCTGAGATGAGAATGCCAGTCTTTTAACAGGCCAGGAAGGGCTTCTATCCTGTTCTGGTAGGAATAGAAGTCTAAGCGCTTAAGATGTCGCCATTCTCAGCTCTGAACTTTTGTTCTGACTCCCATATCTCTTGTAAAATCCAGTCCCCATGGAGCCATTTCCAGCCTCTTTTACTTCTAAGCTCACAGCAAAAGGAAGACAAAATGATCATTTGAAATAAGGAGGTAAAGTGTCGTTGGAAGACCAGAGACCTTCTCTCTTTATCTTGTCTAAAGAAAAAGAAGTTTCCTGAATACTGAGAGGTAAATTGAGAAGACAGAAAGCTTTGTTAGAGATGCATATCCCTCCCTAGTCCAATCAGAGCAGAATCTGCATTTTACCAAGATTCTCAGGTGATCCAACTTAGGAAAAGTTTGAGGCACAGTGCTCTGGGCCACTAGACACGTAACAGAGTCTCTCCATAATGAAATCTGAAGGTGTTGGAGATGTGAACAAAATAAGTCATGTGGGGCCTCTTAGGCCATTTGTTCTGAGTAGAATGTTAATTTCCATCATCTTTACTAACATCTCTGAAAAGCTTATGAACAGTGGAGAAAGCACATCGGCTGTTCTCCCAGATACAACAAATTGCACAGATATTCTTAGCCTCCATTATTCTGTACACTGAAAACCACGATGCCGTCTCTCCCATTTCTAGTAGTCCCTCTAGTTCACAGGTAAATGTCTAGCAAGGGATTATTCAATTACTAAACATCACAGTTAGTGGGATCTTCAGGATTCATCTGGCCAGCATTCCCAAATGCTATTCCACAGATCAGTTCTGAGTTGGCTACATTAAAATCACCTGGGGTGCATTTCAAAGGCAGATCCCTAGGATGTAGAATCTTCTCATTAAGTCTAGAAAGAAGCCCTGAAACAGGTTTCTAAAAGGCTCTCCAGGTGATTCGAATGCACAAATTTGGACACAAGCTGTCTAGCTCTGTTCATGCATCCACAGCCACAACCTAAATACCTTCAGAAACAGAAACTTTCATTGCATTTCTCTCTTTCTGACAATTAACTCTCTTTATTGCAGAGAGCTAATTGTCAGAAAGTTCTTTCCAACACATTGAGTCAATACCCGCCACTCTATAATTTCTACCTTTTGTTTTGTCCTTTTGAGCCATACAAAATCATGTGTGTTTTTGATGCAGAATCTCTCTTTCATGTGGTACAACAGCTTTTCAAATGTCTGGTTCCACGTACCATGTCCATATGTCTCCTCTCTATGCTTTTTGCCTTGAAGTCTATTTTGTTTGGTAATAATTTTGCTATCAACTTTTGTTCCCCAGTCTTTTACTTATAGTTTTAACTGTTTCCTAATAATTTTGATTTGTCTCTTATAAGCAAAATACAGCTAGATTTTAAAAATTCAGTCTAATAATTTCTCTAAACTGGCAAGTTTAGGCAGATTACATACACATGTTACTAATATGTTAGAATATTATTCCGACCATCTAATTCTACACTCTTTTATTCTATTTTGTCTTCTCTGTTTCTTTTTTTCTTTTCTGCATTCTAGCAAATTGATTGAATTTTCTTTGCCTTCCTTCCTTCTCTTCCCCAACTGCCCTGGTTTTGGAAGTTGTATCAGTGTCAGTAGCCAATTATAGAGATTACTTTTTAAAAATGTTGAATAACATGAATGTACAACAAAATCTAAACTTAACCAACTTTAAGAATAGTTAACTTCAAGAATAGTTATTATTCTTAAAATTTGGCCCATCTGCTTACAAAATCTAAAGTTAATCAATATCTATTCTGCCTTCTCAACAAGTGATGGAGCTTAGAACACTTTACCTTCAGGCCAGATGCAGTGGCTCATGTCTGTAATCCCAGCACTTTGGGAGGCTGAGACAAGCAGATCACCTGAGGTCAGGAGTTTGAGACCAGCCTGGCAAACACAGTGGAACCCACCTCTACTAAAAATACAAAAATTAGCCAGGCATGGTGGCATGCACCTGTAGTCCCAGCTACTCAGGAGGCTAAGGTAGGAGTATCACTTGAACCCAAAAAACCAAAAAGGCGGAGGTTGCAGTGAGCTGAGATGCCATCATTGCACTCCAGTCTGGGCAACAGAATAAGACTATGTCTCAAAAAAAAGGTAGGGGGGATACTTTAACTTCAAATAATCCCCTTCTGCTTTCCATATGCCTGTTGCTCAATATTTTAGATTTAGGTTTTTTTTATCCCCAGTAAATTACTGTTATTATTGCCTTATGTCGATTCTTCTTTGGACTCATTCACATATTTAATTGCTTCCTATGCTTTCATCTCAATTTTTCCTTCTGGATTCAATTTTCTTATTCACTGAGGATCTATTGGTAACGTTCTCTCAGGGTTTGTATAAAAACATTTGCATTTTTTTCTGACTCTTGTATGATAACTTAGCTGAATGCACAGTTCTTGGTTGGCAGTTACTTTTTTGAGCACTTTGACTATATTATTCATTGTCGTATGGTTTTTATTCTTGCTATAAAGAAATAAGCAAATCTAAATGTAGTTCCTTTATAAATTACCTATCTTTTTTTACTCTGAAGGCATTAAATATTTTCTCTTTGTCTTTGGTGTTTCACAGTTTCATTACAATGTATCTAAAGGTCAGTTCTTTAAATGCCTCCTATTTGAGACCTAATTTTATACTAAGTATCTCAATTCTTGAAAACAATAACAGAGTTCTTCTTTCCATCTCTATGGAATACCTATTTATGAAAATAGCACAGAACAAGGAATCAGAAAACTTAGGTCCTAACCAAACAAGCCCTGTAAAAAAATATATATAGCCTCCATTAAAAAGGCTTGCACCAAAATGTGTTATATTTGTACTTAATAAATGTCTTCAAAGCTCCCATCCTACGTCTTTTAGTAAATTCAAGATCTCCCTGCCTTCAAAACACTCTAAACTGCACTCACTCTGCATCTATCACTTTCCTGACAGATATTAGTGACAAGACTTTTTAAAAATGTGAACTACAAAATAAATATCCATGAGTTCACACTGATGTGAACACATAATCGAATAAATAGGAGGATAGGAGGTTGGTGAGGGTTGAAAAATTACCTATTGGCTACAATGTTCACTATTCAGGTGATAAATACGCTAAAAGCCAAGAAATAGATTTATCATGATTCGGGTGATAAATACACTAAAAGCCACTAAATAATATCTCCACGTAACAAAACTGCAATTATACCCTCTGAAGCTATTAAAATAAAAATAAACAAACAGCAGAAAGAGATCAAACTTCCTTATAGAAGAATTCCAAATAACTTACATAGATATTCATCCCCCCAGGAGGTGGAGATCAATTCTAGCACCCCCAACTCGCCCCTATCTTGGCTGTGGCTGAACTTAGTGACTTGCTTCCAAAGAACAGAATAGACAAAGGGCAGTGGGAAGCACCTTTGCAGTGGAGAAACCCAGTGAACACCACCTCAGCCAGGTGATCAAGGTTAACATCTCCAGTGATGAGCATGGTGGTAGCAGTTACCCCCTCACGTAATGTGATGAAAAGGGCACATCTCCTCCATGGTATTCTTCCCCAAATTCCAATTTAGTCATGAGAAAAACATTGGACAAACCCAAATTGAGGGACATTCTACAAAATACCTGACCAGTAGTTCTTAAAACTCTCAAGATCATGAAAAACAAGGAAAGACCAAGAAACTGTCACAGACCAGAGGAGACTAGGGAGACTCAATGCAATGTGGAATCCTGGGACTAAATGCAATGTGGAATCCTGGATGGGATCTTGGAATTTAAAAAAAAAAAAAAGGATACTACAAGAAAAGCTGTTGAAATCCGAAGGAAGTCTGGTGTTTAGTAAATAATATTGCACTAATATTAGTTTCTTAGTTTTGGCAAATGTATCATGGGTATGTAAAACAGGAATGGGGAAACTGGATGATGGGTATATGTGAATTCTGTGTTATCTTTGCAGCTGTTCTTTAAATCTAACACTATTTCAAACTAAAAAGATTATTTTAAAAGAAAAAATATGATCCAAAGAATTGAAAACAGATATTCAAATAAATGCTTACATGTGAATGTTCATAACAAGCAGTATTTATGATAACCAAAGGTTGAAACAACCTAAATGTCCCTCAGTGGATAAATGGATAAGCAAATTGTGGTATATCTATACAATAGAATATTATTCCATCTTAAAAAGGAATGAAGCATTGATACATGCTACAATGTGAATGAATCTAAAAAACATCATGCTAAATAAAAGAAGCTGGATACACAAAGTCACATATTATGTAACTCCATTTATATGAAATATCCAGAACAGATCAATCCATATAGAAAGCAGATTGGTGGTTGACAGGGGCTGGGAGGAGGGGGAAAAAGGGGAAGTCACTGCTTATGTGGCAGTGACTATAAACAATAGCCAGTCATCCCCTTTAGTGATTTATAAAAAAAAGAATCCTGCATCTAGAGGAGTTAGGTTAAGCTAGCCTGGAGAGTTTAAAAGTTAAAACATGTAAAAATCAAACTTTATATATATACCTATTTTCAAGGACAGACTAAATAGAGCATTAAGTTGTGGCTTTTAAACATTTTTAGAATAACAATGTACTTGGAAGGCAGGCTTTGCAAACAGACTGCCAGAGCTTGCTTCTCTTCTCCACTCATCACATGTGACCTCTGGCAAGTGTCTGATCCTCTGAACTCATGTCCTCAGCCTTCAAGAGGGACGACAACAGTACTGACTCCACAGGCTGTGCATGAGGACAAGAGTCTCAGCCAAGAAACAGAGTAGGAAAAACCAGATCTAGAGGAACAGATTGGCTAACTATCCTCCAGGCACATCCTTAATAAGAAACTATAATGAGCAGGAGCTAGGAGTCTGCAGGCGTAGGAAATAAAAATGCTGACATGCAGAAAAGTAGATATCAAAGAATGTAAGACTATTTTTCTAGGAAGTTTTATGTGGATTACAGTGCCAAAATAAAGTTCTTATTTAAGTCAGGAACATTTCTTCATTCTTCATGCTATCCAACTTTTCTCATAACATATTTTTCCAATGATGAAGAACAGAATTACACACACCTAGAAGTAATTCACCTAAGCCATCCAAAACAGGGCTGTCAACTAAAGTCAACCATTTGTATTACTACTACCAAGATTACTTTGTAACCTTATGATAATTAAATGGAAAAGAGGTCTTTTAAAAACTGTTTCTTGGCTGGGTGCTGTGGCTCACACCTATAATCACAGCATTTTGGGAGGCTGAGGCAGGTGGATCACCTAAGGTCAGGAGTTCAAGACCAGCCTGGCCAATATGGTGAAACCCCCATCTCTACTAAAAATACAAAAATCGGCCAGGCGTGGTGATGGGCACCTATTATCCCAGCTACTCAGGAGAGTGAGGCAAGAGAATTGCTTGAACCCAGGAAGCAGAGGTTGCAGTGAGCCGAGACCACGCCACTCCACTCCAGCGGGGGTGAAAGAGCAAAACTCTGTCAAAACAAAAACAAACAAAAAGCCGTTTCTTTGAAGCACAAATATTTTCCTCAAAAACTGACAAGTTGATTAACATAAAGCTATGTTTTTATGCAAAGAATTTCCTGCCAGAACTGCTTGAGCCAAGGAGTTTAAGGCTATAGTGCACTATGATCATGTCTCTGAATAGACTCTGCACTCCAGCCTAAGCAACATTGCAAGACCCTGTTTTGAAAGAAAAAGAAAAAGAACAAAAAGAAAGGAAGTAAGGAAGGAGAAAAAGAACAAAAAGAAAGAAAAAGGAGGGAAGGAAGGAAGAAAGAAAGAGAGAGAGGGAGAAGGAAGGAAGGAGATAGAAAGAAAGAAGAAAAAAGAAACAAAGAGAAAAAAGAGAGAGTGCTCTCAGGAGTTCGAGACCAGCCTGGTCAAGAGAAAGAAAGAGAGAGAGAGAGAGAAAGAAAGAAAGAAAGAAAGAAGAAAGAAAGAAAGAAAGAAAGAAAGAAAGAAAGAGAAAGAGGTTTTAATGCAAAAATGAAAACCACACCGCTGGAATGGTGGAGGGAATATGCCCTTCATGTTTATGCTTCATAGCAGC
>CAUYQU010072399.1:0-43881 GCA_963574635.1 Cheracebus regulus
TGGAACAAAACAAGACCTCAGAGGCAATGCCACACATCTACAACCATCTGATCTTTGACAAACTTGACAAAAACAAGCAATGGGGAAAGGAGTCCCTGTTTAATAAATGGTGTTGGAAAACTGGCTAGCCATGTGCAGAAAGCAGAAACTGGACCCCTTCCTGACACCTTACAGTAAAATTAACTCCAGGTGGATTAAAGACTTAAACATAAGACCTAACACCATAAAAACCTTAGAAGAAAATCTAGGCAAATCCATTCAGGACATAGGCATGGGTAAGGCCTTCATGACTAAAACACCAAAAGCATTGGCAACAAAAGCCAAAATAGACAAATGGGATCTAATTAAACTCCAGAGCTTCTGCACAGCAAAATAATCATTAGATTGAACCAGCAACCAAAAGAATGGGAAAAAATGTTTGCAATCTACCCATCTGGCAAAGGGCTAATATCCAGGATCTATGAAGAACTAAAACAGATTTACAAGAAAAAAAAAAGCCCATTTAAAAGTGGGTGAAGGATATGAACAGACACTTTTCAAAAGAAGACATATATGAGGCCAACAAATATGAAAAAATGCTCATCAGCACTGGTCATTAGAGAAATGCAAATCAAAATCACATTGAGATACCGCAAATCAAAATCACATTGAGATACCATCTCCTGCAAGTTAGAATGGTGATCATTAAAAAATCTGGAGACAACAGATGCTGGAGAGGATGTGGAGAAATAGGAACGCTTTTACACTGTTGGTGGAAGTGTAAATTAGTTCAACCATTGTGGAAGACAGTGTGGTGAATCCTCAAGGACCTAGAAATAGTAATTCCATTTGACCCAGCAATCCCATTACTGGGTATATATCCAGAGGTTATAAATCGTTCTATTATAAGGACAAAATGCACATGTATATTCATTGCAGCACTGTTTACAATAGCAAAGACCTGGAACCAACCCAAATGCTCATCAATGATAGATTGAACAGGGAAAATGTAGCACATATACACCATGGAATACTATGCAGCCATACAAAATGATGAGTTTGTGTCCATTGTAGGGACATGGATGAATCTGGAAACCATCATTCTCAGCAAACTGACAAAAGAACAGAAAATCAAACACAGCATGTTCTCATTCATAGACAGGTGTTGAAGGATGAGAACACATGGACACAGGGCGGGGAGCATCACACACTGAAGTCTGTTGGGGGGAACTAGGGGAGGGACAGTTGGGGGTAGGGAGTTGGGAAGGGATAACATGGAGAGAAATGCCAGATACAGGTGATGAGGATGGAGGCAACAAACCACATTGCCATCTATGTACCTATACAAGAATCCTACATGTTCTTTACATGTACCCCAGAACCTAAAATGCAATAATATGTGTATATATATATATATATAATAAACATAATATATATATATATATATATATTTTAAAATAATGGTTATATTTATTCAGCTATTTCTCTGCTTAGTCCTTAGGAAGACCAGTGTTCTATGTATTTATTTTGAACTGAAGGGAAATTCATGTTAGAATAGGAACAAAAGGAACTTCAGAATAAATGTTAGAGCAGGAAGAACAGAAGGAAGGAAGGAAGGAAATCGATTTCTATGTATTGGTATATATTTTTGTGAACATGGAGAAAGTAGTAGAAAAGTTTATTACTATTAGATTCCTTAGGGAGAATGCAATATATGGAAGGTAGGTTATTAACTTTCTAAAAATGTGGTTCACCTTTGTGTTACTTCCCCTATTAAAAATTATCTAATAAAAAATTGATTTGCCATTCCTTTGGCACTAAATGAGGCTCAACATGCCTTCTTTAGGACTCATTCATTAATCTGTTTATTAAACAAATAGTACTGAGTATTTTCTTTGTGTCAAATACCGATTAGACAGGGAATACACCAGTGAACAAAAGACATTCTCCACCATTGTGGAACTTATATTCCAGTAGGGATGTCAGAAAATACAAAAATAAACACATAATATGTATTCATACAAAATTATTGGTACATGGTATGTTTTATACTGCACAAAAAAAGCCCCCTAAATCTAAGCTATTTGGATTGTGGCTTAGAAGAAAGCCATTTTAAGTTCTCAGAGTTAAGAGGAAAGAAAAAGATGAGTAAAAACCTACAATGACATTTGATCTCAACTAACCTGTGTAACATAGCAACTCACATGTTTATGATCATCTCCCCTTTATCTCAGTTTTGCTTTCTGTAATTTCAGTTACTGGTGGCCAACTGTGGTCTGAAAATATGAAATAAAAATTTCCAGAAGTAGACAATTCATAAGTTTTAAATTTCATGTAATCCTGAGTAGTGTGATGAAATCTTGCAGTGTCTGGCCACATCCCACCCAATACCTGAACCACCCCTTTGTCCAGCGTATCCACACTGTCTATGCAACTGGCCCGTTAGTCACTTAGTAGCTCTGTTATCAGTTAACTCTCATGGCTTGTGTTCAAGTCAATCTTATTTAACTTAATAATGGTTCCAAAGCGCAAGAGTAGAGTTGCTGGCATATTGTTATTCTTCTATTTCATTATTAGTGATTGTTGTTAATCCCTTACTGTGCCTAATTTATAAATTAAACTTCATCATAGGTATGTATAGGAAAAACGTGGTATATACAGGGTTTGGTATGTAGTTTTAGGCATCCACTAGGGGTGCTGGAATGTATTTCCCCCAGGATAAGGGGAAACTACTGTACTTATGTAACAGAATACCGAAGGAGGTTTCACTTTGGCTAGGAATAAAAAGAAGATAAGCAATATTCCATCCAGAGTCCTTTCTTGGTATGAAAACATTCTTAACCCTCTGTCTTAAACCACTGTGGATTACAAGTCCTGGATCCCAAAAGGAAGGATTCTAAGACAACTACAGTAAATGTTAACCCTAAGAGAAACCTGGCAAACCTAATCTCAGCAATTGGTTAACTGATGTATGAATGCATGTGAGAATGCTTCTGAATGATGCGATTCCTCACATCCAGAACTAAAAGGCAGCTGTTAAATGAGCTTCACTCATATCTAGGGCAGTCTCTACATTCTGGAACTTCCTAAAAATAAGAAGGGAAAGTTAATGTAACTGTGGCTTTCTTGTTGGAACAGATAGTAAACAGATTCCTGAGAGTAGAAAGAGTAGAATTTTTGGACCTAAGGGCAGGACAGATTTTTGGCTTGTTTATTTTTAAAAAGAGGCTAGATGTGTTGGCTAATGCCTGTAATCCCAGCACTTTGGAAGGACAAGGTGGGCGGACCACCTGAGGTCAGGAGTTCGAGATTAGCCTGGCCAACATAATGAAACCCCATCTCTCCTAAAAATACAAAAAATTAGCCAGATGTGGTAGCAGGTGCTTATAATCCCAACTACTCGGGAGGCTGAGGGAGGAGAATTGCTTGAACTCAGGAAGCAGAGGTTGCAGTGAGCCGAGATTGCACCATTGCACTGAAGCTAATATGCAGGTTATGGGGCTCTAAAGTCACAAATACAAATTCATTTTCTTAGTGGGTTTGCTTATCATTTAATATAGTGCTTCTCTTTTGGAGCTTCTAGAACTGCTAGATTATCCTGTAACTTAATGACAGCAATGCAGGTGAAACTCTTCCATAAGATAAAGCAAAAAACATTAATGGCTCTCAAATTACTCAGCATAAAAGCCAAGAAATAATAGGTATACAAGGCATTGGCTGTTTAAAAAGAATTGTCAATTAAAGTGGTTAGCCATTTGCAAACAAATTCATCAGACAAAAGCAGGTACTGGTAAAATATTTAAATCCTTAAAATAATAAAAGAAGATAAAGGTGTCAAAGTTGATAAAAGCAAATATCCCATACTAAAAGCAGGAGTATTTCCTTTCTTAATCAAAAACTCTAGTGCTGCTGTCACTGTAGTATTTCTTATGTGAGTGAGAGAGGTGAGAGGTAGAGGGTGTCTGGTTAGACTTGAAATGGTCTGAATGTTAGCAGGATTATTGATCAGTGTGATATCTCTTCATGTACATAACAAATCACCCTGCAATTGCATAGCATTTTGTACTTCACCAAATGCTTTCACATATATTATTTCACTTAATCTTTTCAAGACTCTCGTTACTAACAAAGAAACTGAATTTCAAAGAGGGAAAATGAATTGCCTGAATTCACATAGCAACTATATCAAAAGTAAAGTTTCTAATTTCTCACACAGCTCACTGCAGCCACACTATAGCTGCCTTTTGCTTTAAAGTATAGTGGATAAAATTCTTTCCTGACTGTTCTAGAATAATTTATCTGACTCTGAAATAACAATATAAGCAGTTTTGGGGGCAAATTCAAGTATTCTTAGTAAAAAACAAAACAAAACAAAAAACCAAAAAAAAAAAAAAAAAGCTGTCTTAGATTATCTAGTTCAAGCGCTTCCTTTCACAGTTGAGGAGAGGAAGGCTGAGCAATTTACCCAAGGGCCTTTAGCAAGTTGGAGGATAGTCAGGAGCAGGCGGACATATCTTATGTGCTAAGCCAGTGACGACTCTTTTCTGCTTTTCTGTGCTGCCTCTACCTTATCACCCGACTTGTTCTCAGCATCCCTTCTAAAACTCCCAGGGAATTCATGAGGAAGGCCAGGTATATGGATGTGGCCTCAAACCCTCGGGGATATTAGACATACAAACAGATTTTCTAGGACAGAAGTTTTTCTTGGAGAATCAGGGTGGTCTTCAAGCTTCAGTACAGTACCATGACTTTGATCTCTGATTTCCACTTATCTATTGGGTGAATTGTCCCTGAATTTATTTCCTATCTTCATGAATATGAGTAATTTTCTCTATAAAATTGCCTTGGTAAATATTTAAGTACTTCTTGGAGATATAGATATATATGATACTAAAATGGCCAAGAAATACTGGTTACTGATTCATTTTGTTTATCTGTACTCATAAAAATAATAAATGTAATATAGGGTGATTATGTATCTTATTGGGTAAAATTATTTGTGCTTGCTCTTGGCAGCAAGAGCAATCTTCACTTGTAGGTAGAGAAACCACTGTGTTGTTGAAATTTTAGAAAATAAACATAATGCCAGGGTCATTTTTCATGACTCTGAATACTGATCTGCCTATAACAGTAATGTATTTTGGTTTATGAACTGTATTGTTTGCAGAGTAGAATAACTAAATCACGAAAACCCATAAAGGCTATAAAATGATTAATAATTATAGCAAGTTAAATGGACATTATCATTATATAAAAGTAAAAAAACTAACATTGGTATCATACTATTAGAGTTACTGTACCTTTATTTAAGGCCAACTAAACAGGTATTTGTGATAGGTATAACCCGAAGATATGTCCAAAGTTGGTTGGTTTTTAACTTTCAAATGAATAGCATAATGAATATTCAAATGAATAAGACAATATTATTCTTATTCCATTATTAACTAATGTGGAATATTAGTTTATATATATTAGTTAATATTCTTATTACATTAGTTAATAATGCCTTTATTAACATAATTTAATATTTCTAAAATCTAAATTAATGTATTATTGGCATGTTTTTAGTTGAGAAGGTAGAAGGAAACAACACTGTTGTTGTAATATACTTTCTGATTTTTTACCTGGAAATGGTTAAATTTAAAATTAAATTATAAATTGCTGATGAGTAGGATCAAAGAGTAACCTGGGGCCGGGCATGGTCACTCACACCTGTAATCCCAACACTTTGGGAGGCTGAGGCGGGTAGATCACTTGAGGTCGGGAGTTCATCAGTGTGGCCAACGTGGTGAAACTCTGTCTTTACTTTACACACACACGCACACACACACACACACAATTAGCCAGGCATGATGGTGTATGTCTGTAATCCCAGCTACTCAGGAGGCTAAGGCGGGCAAATTGCTTGAACCCAGGAGGTGGAGTTTGCAGTGAGCCAAGATCACACCACAGCACTCCAGCCTGGGAGACAGAGTGAGACTCTGTCTTCAAAAAAAAAAGAGTGACCTGGGATAAATGAATAAGGGATGTCTGTGCTGACTCTTCTGTATTTTCTACACATGCTGGCTCCTTCTTATTTGTCACTTGAAGATGACTCTTGGTCACTGTCTGCCCATAAATGTTCCTGCAGTTTCATTTAGATGAAAATGTATCAACAAGGCACTATTACATTTTATTATTTAGATTTTGAACTCTTGTTTTATTATTGGCAAGTCCCCAAAGCTCAGCAAAGTGCTGAAAATGTGGCCCAGTGTGTCTTGTTGAATAATTTCTAAAGACTTTAAATGAAAGGATCAGGATTGAAAGTAAATTAAGTATCTACTTTCAACTTACCTGTCAATTATTAGATCAACTATGAAGAATAGTTAACTTGCCTAATGTTTTTTAATAGCCTGGATTTGCTGAGAACATGCTCACACACACCCTTCCATGATGGAATTTGTCAGACTACCTTAAGTAGTAGCTTAGATTTAATGCAACAAGAGTAAATGATTTAATCCATGGAAATTGCTGGCAACTATGTCTGACAAATAGCAAGCACCCCAAAGGGTAGCCATTATTGACAGAGTAGTTTTTTTTTTTTTTTTCAGAGGAAAGGTTGTGTTTCGGGTGGGTTTCTGGATTTGCTAATATTATTTCTTTCAGGTTTAATTGGAAGCTCTCCTTGTACATCTCTGTAGAATTATTTTCAGAATTTAATCTTAATTGTTTTTGTGTTTTCCACCTGAGAATTTGGATTTCCCTTTTCTTTGCTTTCCATCCTGACTTAGAGCAAACTCTAGACTCTTCTTACAGTTGGTTGACTGCTGTGAGCAAGAATTTTCAACATGTTTCCTTCATTATTTGAATCAGGTCATGTCCTACTTGAAGTCTCAGTCCAAGGCCTTCTTGTATAGTAATGTTCCTTGTTTCCCCCAGATTCTTATGTAGACAGGAAAGAGAAAAATGTATGTTGGGGGTTTAGGATGATTTAAATACACATGACTTCAGCTTGAGAGTTGGTGTCATCCTCTTAATGATATTATGGAAACTCATCATATTTGGAACACTAAATTGTACCTATAGTACCTCTTTTAATTTATCTCAATTAGAACTGACAAGGCTAATGAGAAGTTCAGTTATTTGGGGGAAGTTACACAATATAAAATTTATATTGACCAACTTCCAAAAGAACATGTAGGTGGATGATAGTGACAGGTAAGGTACTTATGAATCAAAGAGCACAGAACGTATCTGAAAGAGGCAGAGAGGATAATAGATGTTTCCAGCTACTAAACATTTATTTTCTTCATAAGGTTGTATTACATTTGCAAGAAGTTAGACTTTATTTCCTGGCAATTAAAGCAAAAAATAAGTGCGTATGTTTTTGTTGTCTCATTTACCAACTAGAGAATTATTCCTAATTTATTTACAGAGAAAAAAAACCATAATCTTTGAAATTAAACTCAAACATCTATTTATCATATGGATTTTTTATCATGGATAGACATACTGTATATTATTTAAAGCAAGCATTTTCAAGTAATTTTTCTGACTTCTATCATACTGAGCATAATATCAACAAATTTAAGTTGCTCCCATTAACCCATAAGTTAGAGAGAGCTGTGAAGAAGAAGGTCATAGCATATAGTATAGTAACCATTTAATGAATCATTCAAACTGGAACACTTGAGGGTGTGAAAGGGGCACTGTTGGCAATTATTCCATGACAGCAGGTGAAAACCAAGGCTGTCCTGGTAAAAATGTCAATGATGATCACCTAGTATAGGGTGTTACCATATTATCCCTTTCAGATTTAAGTGTTAGGAAATTTTCAGCAATAAATTTCTACAAAGACAAAGTTTCTGCATAAAATAAAACATGAGAAGAGGGTGGACAATCAAAATAGCAAGACATTCTCTAAGTTCTGCTGATGATTCAATGGAAACTAAACATTTGTTTTTTTTAGACATGAACTTAAAGTTCTGGAGACTACATTTGTAAAGAACATATACATGGTATCACGAAAGTTCTTAGTATTTTTCCCTCTTATTTATTTGTTTATTTTTGAGAGGGAATTTGGCTCTGTCACTTAGGCTGGCTGGAGTGCAGTGGCATGATATTGGCTCACTGCAACCTCTGCCTCCTGGGTTCAAGTGATTCTTCTGCCTCAGCCTCCCAAGTAGCTTGGATTACAGATGCATGCCACTACACCCAGCTAATTTTTGTATTTTTAGTAGAGATGAGGTTTCACCATGCTGGCCAGGCTGGTCTCGAATTCCTGACCTTAAGTGATCTGCCTGCCTCAGCCTCCCAAAGTGCTGAGATTACAGGCGTGAGCTGCCACACCCGACCTTCAGTATATTTCTAAAAAGAATTTTTCTTTGACAATATTATGATAGATTCAAATATACAAAAATAAATCCAGCTATTAAAATTAGGCATAAAATGGAACTAGAATGAATAAGAACTTCAAACAGAAATTTAAAAAATTCCTAGCTTCAAAAAAAAAAAAAAAAAAAAAAGAATGGGAAGGATTTTATTTTGTTTTTCAGCCAGAGGTATGCAAGGCTGATTTCTTATAAAAAAAATAATGGATCTGAATGTGAAGAAAAGACTTACAGGTAAGGATAAATATGCTGAAATTTAGTACCCCATCTTACATGTTATGAGAGTGGCTTAGTATCTTGGCAACGTATGATACATAAAACATTTTCTTTATGAGAGCTTTGCAAATTACTCAAATAAGCTTGCCTAGATTGTCTGGTTCCTTGTGGTTTCCATTGTGCTATATAAACAAAGTTAAGGATGTACATTCCAGGTAAGAGCTTGCTAAGAGCCTAGGAAAATTGGAAGAAATCATTTAATGATAGTGTGTATTTTCATTTTTCTGTAGTCTTACAAAGAACCAGGAAATACCGTGTCTAGCATGAACAGTTTGGATAAGCCTTTAGAAAAAGGAATGTTATATTATAAACAAGCCACATTGTTCTTTAACTGATGTTTATCCCCAAGGTCAGCATAATTCTCTGTTATCTTAACAGGTTTGGGTCTAGAACTGGGGAAGTTGACAGAGCTTCTTCATTATGATGGGAATCTTAGTGAGTTTCTAAGCCCACTCAGATAAAGTCTCAGGAGAATTGGAAGCATCTCTTTTATTGAGGAGCAGAGAGTGCTCGCCTAGTGTTGAGCTCATTTTCAAAGGTTCTCTGAGACCAGAGGTTTAGAAATGAAAGGCTGCTATATCTCTTTGATGTCTCGGAACAACATTAGAGACATTTCCAGTACTTGGATGGAAATGTCAGCTGATAATATGAAAAGGTAGAGTGCACAGGGCACATCTCAGTAAGTTTGATAAAAATGGCATTCAGGAGATGGCTCATAATTGGGTCCTATAAGTGATATAATGAAGTCTATGGCCCCTGAAGGAATGCAGACCAGAGTCTGTGAAATGCACAAGCAGGATTCAGAGTGAGCCATCTATGGTCTATTTTGGGAGCCACGTTGGTGTCACTGAGTTGTTTCTACTGCCTGACTCTGAGCCGCATACTAATTAAAAGGAATTTAATATTTCTCTCCAGCCATCCGTAGACCATTCATTGCCCACCCATCATGCTGAGTAGATTGTTCCTTCATAACCAGCAGGCTGACTCTGGTGTTTTAAGAACATATCTAGGACACGGTATTTAGGATGCTGATATGGTTTGATTGGCAAGCTATATTTATACCAATTTATTAAAAACAGAATATTTCCATAGAAATATGAATTTCTGATATCTCCAAATGGAAAACTCCTCTAGTACCAGGTTCTGGTAATGTAATACATTGCATCCTGGTAACAGACAAGATCTCTCTCTGTCACCCAGGCTGAAGTGCAGTGGTATAATCTCAGCTCACTGCAACCTCCACCTCTCAGGTTCAAGCAATTCTCCTGCCTCAGCCTCCCGAGTAGCTGGGATTATAGGCATGCCCCGCCACACCCAGCTAATTTTGTATTTTTAGTAGAGATGGGGTTTTACCATGTTGGCCAGGCTTGTCTTGGACTCCTGACCTCAAGTGATTAACCTGCCTCAGCCTCCCAAAGTGCTGGGATTACAGGCATGAGCCACTGTGCCTGGCCTAGTTTTTCTGTTTCTTGTGTAATTTTGAAATGTTTTTCTATTAACATTTATATCTTTCTGCCCTATCTACTTAAAGTTATCCAACAAATGTAACAAAAATGAACATAATGAAAATATAGTAAAGTAATGGAATGGAATGCAGAGAAATAGATATGAAGAGACTCCTCAGATGAGATAGAACCTTGAAATGACAGTTTCCTTCTGCATTTTTCCACAGTTGGGTCAATAGGGAACTTCACCGGGAGAGGGAATACCTACCACATTCCAGAAACTGAGATAGGTGGTTTTGTATTTGCACAGATATGTTCCCTCCCTGTTTTCTCTCTCAACAGTAAATGTTATTATATAAGATGGAGTTTGCAATGGAGGGGAAAGGGCAATGAGACCCTTAGTTTTATCCCATTTGAGAATTTCTTTTCTATTTAGCTAACAGAGGAGAGCAGAACTAAACAGTGAACATCAGTAGTTGATGGAAGTAAGAATCCTAGTATGTTCCCCTCCCCCAGTTTTCTCTGCTTTTATAATAATTTGATAGCCAGGACAAGCACATTCTGAGAAAGTCTGGTGTTTTCATGGTACTCTATGTAGCATGTGTGTGTGAGAGAGAGAGAGAAAGAGAAAGGGTGACAAGATGACACATGTAGATGGCCACACAAGGAGAGACGAGAACTGAAAAGAGAAGTGGCAGTCAGGGCTGTCACTCTTGCTGATATTTCCCCGACCCACCCTACCACTTCAACAAGCAGCTTTGCTGTCACACCCATCTCTCTTATAAGCATGCTCTTTCCGCTGACTTGGTAAAACTGCTTTCATTCAAAGAGCCCTGCTTTGCTTCTCTTCGGGGGGTAGTACCTCTTGAACAGCCTGTCTGTACATCTAAAGTTGTCAAAAAGATCTTTTCCATTTTTGCTCTTAGTAGAGGTTTCTTTTTTTTTTTCTTTTTTCTTTTCCCCTGCCCTGTGCAAAACCTGATGACTGTCTTTCCATTCCATCTGGAATGCTAGGGCAGTGGACTTAGATGTTTCTCCTAGTGCCTTCAACCCCTAAATAAAACAGAACTAGAATTAATAATCTGAAGGGAGAGGAGGCTGTCTTATGGAAATGCATGTCAGATGGAAGAAGCAGAGTACCTGAAGTTCACAGTGAGACTAGAATTTAGCTTTCTACCTGTGTAGACAGAAGTGGGGAAATGTAAAACAGGTGAGTGAAAATCTTTTATCTGGACTCACATGAAGTTCCCAGAAGTAAATACTAACAATGCCATTTTCCTCATTTGTTAGGAAACTTTTGGAAATGATACCTCAAGGAAGGAGGAGGCTCTTAAGAGCAGTCTGGCTGTTGCTCCATTGAGTGCCAGAGTTGATTGGGCTGATCTGGCTGGTTAGGTGGGTTTCCCCTTCCTCCCTTACCGCTCCATGTTCATCTCTCCTGAAGCCATGTGCTTTGTTGAAGAGAATGACCTTGTCCCTAGTCCAGGATGTATGAGTAGCTGTGTTCCCCTGATAGAACCTCCAAATAAGCTCTCAAGGGCAGGAGAATATCTTATTTTCATTACTGTCTCTTCTCATTGTATCTGTTCCATTTCTACCTTTTTTGCACCAGAAGCTTTTTACAGATTATAAATCTTTTGTAATTATTTTTCAGAAAGAGTTTCATGGTTGTATTAGATTGTTAGATGTATATTAAATCTTTATTGAGTCCTTATGATGCAATTAATCTGTGACTCTTGTTTGCATTCTGCATTAAGGACCTGTATTTCATAAATAAATGCATGCCAAGTATACTTTATCAACATAATCATTTAGGGAGGGCTAAATATGCTCAGCAAGAGAAGCTTGATAGCACACATATTTTTTACTTAAAACAGCTTATAGACCTTTTGTTCTAAGAGTCACTGATAAAAAAAATTTAATTTCATAAAAATATTTCATAAAGAAATAATACATTTGAAATACATTGCAATGTTTTGCTATAGACTATTTAGAAGAAGCTCTGTGTTAATGAAAACCAATATGAAAAGATAGAAAATATACTCAGCATTTCTCTCTATTCTTTTTTTAAATAAGCAAATGTATTATAAAGACCTTTAAATGTTTCTACAAGAAGAGGAAAAAAATCTTCCAAAGTACAATGTCTGAATCCTGTATATGCACAGATTAGAAATGTTTATTTTACTTATCTTGAGATTATAGAGAGCAGATATCAGCTTCTCTCAAATGACAAACAGTTTTCATTTCTTTAAAGATGATATTCAGCCAGATACATTTAAAATACACCCAAGTATAGGTCATCTAATTTCTGCAGAAAGGTCTTCAAAAACTCTTTGGTAGTGCAGAATGGTTGAGCTGAAGCAGTTCTCACTATGTGCAGAATAGGACTTACAAAAAAGTTATCACAGTAAATATTATAGAAAAAAAGTAATCCTAATAAGTATATTTTAGCTTGTAGTGTTCTTCTCTGTATTTTAATAGAGCATTTGGATTAAGCCTTTTTCAAAATCATATTTGTTCCTTAGAACAGTTTTTCTCTTATAAAAAATACTGCCTATGCTTATTTTTACATTTGTTAATCTCCTGAAGCTGTAACTTTAAAGCAAACAAATAAATGTTTAAATTAAATCTGTTTATTTACTTAAAGAAAAATGATTGGTAATGTTTTCAATTAACTCTAAGAAACTTGTACATAATTACATTGAAAGAACTAAGGCTTGTGTTCAACAAAAAGAAAATCTTAAGTAATCTGATTAGTTTATAAAGTTGGATTTCTGATAAGTCAATAAGAATTCATTGTTTGATTGCAATGAATTGGCCTCATTGTTTGACGCACACAAAAATGGAATGGATGTATTGAGAGGGACTGAGTTCATAGTCTGTAAAGGCATAGGTATTTATGCAGAGGAAAGATAACTGCTTGATGAAAATAATGTAGAGGGTATTCATTTAATTGTTCAGTTACTATTTTGATCATTTAATATGTATAAGTCACTGTGAGAGGCACATGGGTATATAAAAAGAAAAATGCCAGGTGTCTTTCCTCAAGGAGTTTATTATCCGGGAAAGAGAGACATATGTGAACAAAATCTTACAAATAATACAATGCTGTATTAGAGATATATGTAAGTATATACAAGGTACAATGGCAACAAAAACTTAGCTGAAGGAGATAGGTTTGGGGAAACTCATTTGAGTCTTAGCAGAAAAAATAGGAATTTTTCCAGATGGATGAGGTGCCAAGGAAGGCATTCTAATTAAGATAACAATGTAAAGAGAGCATGGTGTATTCTAGGAAGTGTAAAGATCTTGCTAGGCCTTAGCAAAGGATGTAGAGAGGTAGAGATGAGAGAGAAACACATGATGAGAGATGAAAGAGCCTGGGAGGTAGGCAGGAACCAGATAAGGCAAGGCCTTGTATGCTGTTATAAGGATTTTGGATTTTATCATATAGGCAGAGAGGAACAACTGTATACAAGGATCAGATTTTCATTATGAAATGGTGGCCACAACAGTAGGAGAGGGGTTGCAGAAGGGTGAGTTGGAGGCAGTTTGGAGTAATTTTAACAGCCAGGTCATTGATGATAGAGGCATAAATTGAAGCATTTGCAGGCCATGGGAATACGTACAATTTAGGAGGTAGAAAAATCAGGTCTTAAGGTGGCCACTTCCTCTGTGATTCAACAGTTGTTCAAAGTTTTTTATTTTTACTTTTTATCAATTTATGGGGGTACAAGTACAGTTCTGTTACATGGATATATTCCCTAGTGGTGAAGTCTGGGCTTTTGGCGTAACTGTCACCTGTATAGTATATATTGTACCCTAATTTCTCATTTCTCATCCCCCAATTCTCCCACCTTTCTGAGTCTCCAGTGTCTATTACTCCACACTCTTATGTCCATGGGTACACATTATTTAGCTCCCATTTACAAGTGGAATGTGCAGTATCTGGGTTTCTGTTTCTGAGTTATTTCACTTAAGATAATGGTCTCTACTTCCATCCATGTTGTTGCAAAAGATGTGATTTCAATATTTTTCATGGCTGAATATACATACATACCACATTTTCTTTATCCAGTCATCTCCTGATGGATACTTAGATTGATCCCATATCTTGGCTATTGTGAATAGTGCTACAATAAACATATGAGTGCAACTATACCAACTATCTTTTGGTATAATGATTGCTTTTCCTTTGATGCCCAGTAGTGGAATTGCTGGATTGAATGGTAGCTCTATTTTTAGTTCTTTGAGAAATATCCATACTGTTGTCTCTAGATGTTGTACTAATTTACATTTCCATCAGCATCAAATGTGTTCCCCTTTTGCTGCGTCCTTGTCAACATCTTTTATTTTTTGACTTTGTAGTAATAAACTTTCTGACTGGTATGGGATGGTATTTCGTTGTGGTTTTAATTGCATTTCCTGAGGAAGAGTGATGTTGAGCATTTTTTCATATGCTTTTTTTTTAACCACTTGTATGTCTTCTTTGAAAATTGTCTGTTCATATCCTTTGCCCACTCATTAATGAGATTATTTGTTTGTTTTCTTTTTGAGTGGTTTCACTTCTTTGGAGATTCTGGTTATTAGTCCTCTGTCAAATGCATATCTTCACCCATTTTCTAAGTCATTTGTTCACTCTGTTGATTATTTCTTTTGCTGTACAGAAGCTTTAGTTTAAGTAAATTCCATTTGTGTATTTTTGTTTTTGTTGAATTTGCTTTAGAAGTCTTAATCATGAATTTTTTTCCTAGGCCAATGTCCCAAAGAGATTTTCCTAGGTTTTCTTCTAGGATTTTAATAGTTTCAGGTCTTATATTTAAATCTAGTCCATCTTGAGTTAATTTTTGTATATGGTGAGATAGAGGTCCACTTGCATTCTTCTGCATATAACCATTCAGTATTCCCAGCACTATTTATTGAATAGGGTATCCTTTCCCTAGTGTATATTTTTATCAATTTTGTCAAAGATCAGTTAGCTACAGGTATTTGGCTTTATTTCTGGGTTCTCTATTCTGCTCCACTGAGCTATGTGTCTACTTTTATACCAAGACCATGATGTTTTGGTTACTATACCCTGTAGTATAATTTGAAGTCAGGTGATATGATGCCTCCAGCTTTGTTCTTTTTCTTAGAATTACTTTGGCTATTTGGGCTCTTTTTTGGTTTCATATGAATTTTAGAATTTTATTTTATTCTGTGAAAAAAGAATTTGATATTTTGATAAGAATTGCATTGAATTTTAGATTATTTTGGGAAGTCTGATCATTCTAAATATATTGATTCTTCTAATTCATGAGTGTGGGATGTTTTCTTATTTGTTTGTGTTATCTATTATTTCTTTCATCGTTGTTTTGTAGTTTTCCTTGTAGAGATCTTTCGCCTCATTGGAAAAATGTATTCCTAAGCAGTTTATTTTATTTTATTGTAGCTATTGTAAATGGGGTTAACATCTTGATTTTGGTCTCAGTTTGATTGTTATGGGTGTACTGAAATGGAACTCATTTTTGTATCTTGATTTCATATCCTGAAACTTTACTGAATTCATTTATCAAATCCAGAAGTTTTAATAGGAGTCTTGAGGGTTTTCTAGATATAAGGTTATATCATCAGCAGAGATAATTTGACTTATTTTCCAATTTGGATGCCTTTTCTTTCTTTCTCTTGCCTGATTGCTCTGGCTAGAACTTCCAGTACTATGTTGAATAGGAGTGGTGAATGTGGGATCCTTGTTTTATTTCTGTCCTTACAGGAAATGCTTTCAACTTTTCTCCATTCAGTATGGTATTGGTTGTGGGTTTGTCATATATGGTTTTTATTATTTTGAGTTATGTATCTTTTATCCCTAGTTGTTGAGGATTTTCTTAATCATGAAAAGAAGCTAAATTTTATCAAATGATTTTTCTGCATCTATTGAGATGAATTGTATGGTTTTTGTTTTTTATTATGTTTATGTGATGAATCACATTTGCTGATTTGCATATATGTTGAACCATCTTTGCATCTGTGGAATAAAACTCACTTGGTCACGTTGTATTAGGTTTTTCTTTTTTTAACTGATTAGGTTTGTTAGCATTTTGTTGAGGATTTGTATAGCTATGTTCTTCAGTGATATTGGTCTGTAGTTTTCTACTTTTTAGTGTGTCCTTACCTGGCTCTGGAATTAGGGTGACATTGGCTTCTAGAGTGAGTTAGGAAGGATTCTATGCTCTTCAATTTGGGGAAACAATTTCAGTAGGATTGGTACCAGTTCTTTGTATGTCCGGCAGAATTTGGCTATGAATCCAACTGTTTCTGGGCTTTTTTGTTGTTAAGAGATTTTTTTACTGATTTAATCTCACTACTTATTATTGGTTTGCAAGATTTTTATTTCTTTCTGGTTAAATCTTGGGAGGTTGTATTTTTCCAGAATTTTTACATTTCTTCTAGGTTTTTTGGTTTGTGAGCATATAGATGTGCATAGTATTGAACTCCATGGCCTGATTGGGCAGGAATGTGATCAATTTCCCTGTCATGCCCTCAGTTTTGTGATTGGGACACTGAAATCAGTCAGACACTATCTCTAGGCTGCAATGTAGCCAAGAGCTGTAAAAGACACAGTTGCCTCATTTCCCCAAAATTTCTCCTGTGCAGCACCTCCTCCCTAAGCCTAAAACACAGCTTTTCAGCTTTTCTGCTCTCCACTGCAGGAACACTGATGTTCCATGTGGAGGGTGGGGAGTCTCACTTTTCATGGCAGCCAGCCTGGTGGGCACACCATCAGTGGGGCTGCAGCTGCCCCTTAAAGCGTTAGAAAAGCCATCCTGCAGCATATCTGTGCCAACTTCCTGTGGTAGCCACCATAGTTGTGTCTGCAGCTGTTGGGGGTGAGGGTGGGGCCGGGCACAGAAGCCGATTGGCTGCTGTGATGGAACTATCTCTTCTTTTGCAGAGCTGAGTACAGTGCTTTGTCTCAGTTAGAAGAGATGCAGCCACTCAGAGCCCACAAGCAGGGAGTACTCGGCCAGGAAAGCTCATGCTCTGGTTTCCTTTCTCCCAACAGGAGCTCCCTTGGTGTGCTACACTCTCGTTTCCCTTAGGAGCATCATTCCCTGAGGGCTGGACCTCTCAGAACCCTCAGCTCCCCTGGGTCCTGCCAGCCCTGTACAGCTCTCATAGCCTGAGCAGGCACTGATGAATGTCTGCAGGGGAGCTGGTGATGTGGAGACACAAGGGCTGAGCAGGACACAGGACTTTGATGGCTTTGCCTCAGTAGGGTGTCCTGCCACTACCACTGCCACTCAGGTCCAGGGAGAGTGTGAGTCATCTGGCAGGAGTTTGTGGTCTGTTGTACTGCCTTCAAGAAGCCCTCAAATCTCTGCTCACACCAGTGTTTGGGTTCTGACAGTTCAGAGACTGGTGGTCTGCTGTAGGGGTGAGGGAAGTCAAAACACTCCCATCTACCCTTCTGATGAAGTAACAAGTCCCTCAGGGTTTCTAGCCAGTCTCTACCAGCCTGTTGTCTCCTTCCTCTGCTGTGCCCCAGCTTCTTCCTTAAGGTCTTCACTAGGTTCCAGCACTCTCCCCTTGATAGGCTATTCCACTTACGATTTTTCACTGTAACTTTGGTTCTTCCTTCTGATGAGAATTGGCATCTCTCGTCAGCCATCTTAAATCCCATGACACTCAAGGTTTTAGAAGAAACAAAATATCTCAATGCCATCATTGTTTCTCATTTTCCCTCCCAGCCCTCGTCTAATTCATCAGTGAGTCTTTTCTGTTCTACCTCAAAAATTATCTTTAGGCCATCTCCACTTCTACCACCCTACTCCAAGATAACACGGTCTTTTGTCTAAACCATGCAATAGCTCCTGACTGTCTTTTCTTCTGCTCTAGTTGCTCAATCATTCATTCTTTGGAGTGATCTTTCTGAAAAGTAAATCAGACCATATCATTCCCCTGCTTATATTAATAACTTCACATTGCACTTGGAATTAAATATCAGTGCCATTCCCTGGGCTATAAAACAGTCTTTGCTTACCTCTGTGACTTTATCTTTAAATTGCTCTACACCTCAGCCTCATTGGATGTATCTCATGTCTTTTGTCTGGCATATTTTTCCCTCCAGATTTTTTTATAGTTTTACCTCTTCTTATCAATCAGGTGTAAGTCAGTATTTACAGTTACTTGTTTGCGTGAGTGTGAATTTATACATGTAAACTTATATTGTCTTTCCTCACGGTTGTATAAAATCTTTGAGAGCAAAGATATCGAATATCTTGTCTTCGGCTGTATCTCTGTACCTAGCACAGTGCCTGGAACATAATACAATATGAATAAATACTTTTTAGAATGAATGAGTAAATAGAAGAAAAGAAAAGAACTCTGTTGTAGTTCCTTCAGCTCTTTTTTCCTAGGAACAATTTGAGGGTATCCCTTTCCATTCCTTGTCTGGTTTGCATTTGTCTTATAGCCTGAAGGCTTCCCTTATAGCTAGGTGTTCCATTAGGTGCAGGTGGCTTTCATTTGCAAATGTAAAATGTGCAGTGCTCCTGCCTTTCCATCTTTAGAATGTTTGTCTGGAGTGAGGCAAGTCAAAAATCTGCTCTAAGTATTACCAGGTGAGATTGGGGAGCAGAAGGAAGGGGAAAAAAGATTTTTTTGTCTTTAAGAACATGTGGCATAAGTCTACAACCACTACAGTTCCCTGGACCATTTAGTTTTCCAGTGTGGTTATGTTATTTGTGATTTATTTTTAAACACTTCCATATAAACGTGTGATAAATATGTACTGCGTAAATTAATAACACACTCTCAGGTGTTTTGTTAACATTTGAAGTGCCCTCTCAAAAATCCACCCACCAGAGATTTCTAGGAAAATGATTCCAGTATCACTGATTAGCAGCAGAGAAGTAAGTACTTCTTCACCTGTGAAATAGCTAGTGTCAAGACATTCAGCTGGTCAGAAAGATTGCACAAGCATCTATGCCCTTTCATGATGAGTGCAAGGACTTTGAGTTTCTGTCCTTCCTTGAGCAACACACCCAGCAAACCCACAGCCCAACACAGCACACCCCGGTGAAGACTAGCTTTGCCCTCTTCCTACTGCCTCTTCACTCTCAGACACAGGATTCAGTGAGAAGGAAGGCTGATTTGCCATCACAATATTTTTCACTGGCTTCCGAGTGAACCTTTCACACAAAGTGCTGATCAGAGTGTCCAAAAAGGCAGAGGCCTAGAACATTACCACACTGAAGGGAACAGGATATATAATGTTTTTGAAACTGCCATCTAAGAAATGTTTGTACCTACAGGTAGAATTTTCTCTGAGAATCATTTTCTCTACAGTATATTATTAATCATGAGGTTGTGGAGTGAGCAGACAGATAACTCCACCTATGTATTGTCAAAGGCTGTCTACATTTACAAAAGAATCTGATCATTGTACATGGAAAACTGACTTGGGTTAGTTCACAGAAAGTTCTCAGCTCTCTCACATCATCTGGAGACCGGCAGGCCAAGGCTGGTCAGATTTCAGTCAGGACCGTCTTGGCAGGGCAGTTAGCAATCGAGAGAGCCCAGGGAAATCTGGGCACATGGTGCTGATTGTCTTGGTTGGTCAATAAAAAACTGAACAGGGAAACTAGTTCCAAACAAGTGGAGTGTACTCTGTTATATATTAAGATCCTCAGGGTGACATGGCCTTTATTAAAAGAAATCTGAGAATCGTGCTTTATCTATGTATACCCCAAACCTAAAGAGACTCATGTGTCAACTTATATTTCTTAGCATCAACAACTTGCTTGTGCCGATCTATATTTTCCAATTTGGCTTCATTCCTGTGCTTATCTAGTTTTCCTGAGCCAGCCTTTTCTCATTGCAGGAATTTAAAAAGTTATCTTTTCAATAAAGCAACCTTCTTCCATTAATGGCTTAACTTGTTTTTTTCATAGTTGATCCTGAAAAAAGCACACCTTTCAGTAGCCTCAGAATCTGAAAGAATTCTATCTATGGACCAGCAATTTAGCAAATTAATGTTTTGGTTCATTAAAGCAAATCACAGTTAAAAAACAAGAAGTTATATGACTTCTAAAGTTTATGTAAGCCTTACCAACCTTTTTCAAGAGAGTCAATTAAGCAGAGTAGACATGAATGTGGGTCCTGGGCCAGACTGCTTGGGAGTGAATTCTGGCTCTGGTTTTGGCTAACTGAATGATATTGGGAAATTTATTCAGCTGTGTGGCAGTTACCTTCCCTGTAAAAGTGCAATGGTAGCAGTAACTACTTCATAGGATAATTTTAAATTAAATTCTTCATGGCATGAGAAGTGCTTAGAATAGCAGCTGAAACTTGTTTTTTAAATTTCACTGTTGCCAATGTTTTCATGGTCATTCTTAATCATACCTTCAGTGGATAGGATGCTTGTTGAGATGGAAAGCGTGCCTGGATTCTCCTTGCAACTTAGCTATAAACCAGCTCTGTGACCTGGAAAAAATATGATTTGACCTTCCTGGGCTTCAGTCCTCTTATTTATCAAAAGAGGGATTGGCCTAGATAATATCTAAGTGTCCCTATAATACTGAAATGCTATGATCCTATGATATCATTCCCCAAATGTGAGTTTAGAGAAAATACTTTAAAAAGGAATTTCAAAAAGACCTAATAAAAATAAACGAAAGGAAGAGATTGTGTTTAAATTTCTCTTGACTTGGAATCAGGACAAAGGGATCCAGGCCTGGCTATTTACTATCCTTCTTAACCCACTCCACCTTTCACTCTTTTTCTTTTTGGTTCATCATGGCTCTTGGTGAGCATGTTGGCAGAAGGATGAAAAAGGAAAAAAAGCTTTGATTGAAAACAAGCAACTTACAGATGGGTTGGATGTGTGCATGTGGTGGGGGTGCATGTAGTCACTATCTCATCTCAAGAAACATGAGAGACATTCCATGTTGAGAGGTTACACAAAGTGAAGCCCGTGGTCTCATCTAAAAGGAGACCAACTCCTGCACATTATAAGGTTTGAACTTAGAAAGTTGTTATTTATATTCTTATTTATTTCAAAATATGCACCACATGCTAGATAAATAGGTAGACTTATTCAATCTATGCTGAAGAGCTCTCTCTCCTTGCCACCCTATCAGTTAGATTGCCCCCTTCAACCTGAGTACTTTCCTTCACTTCTTTCGAACCTGGCTCTTGTTCAGTAGCCAATATGATCTAAAAGTAAGCCTCTCTGTCTCCCAACAAGATAACTCTATTTCTGGTTTAAAATTTTTTTTTTTATAAACTACAGAAAATTCAGTCTTTAGTCTTTATCTTATATGGAAAATCCTCCCTTTTCTGAAGAGTGATTCCATTAGCTAAATTATTAAGTGATCAAATACTAAAACAACCAACTTGACTAATAGCTCATAGACTGTACACTTACCCCTGCCTCTCATAGAGGAGTTTGAAAATTTAGGGAGTTCCTCTTCAGCAAAGAGGCTATTGTCCAAATAGCGCATGATGTACACAGCTCCAGGCAGGATGCTTATTAATATATTCTCATTCACCCTGAGCTGACCCAAAGGCAAGCAAGGCTCTCTGAGCTTCTACTTTCAAAAGGGCATGGCAAGACCATTCCCTACCACCTAGCTGTGTAGTGCAGTTTAATGAGGAAATGGATGTGAACCTGATTTATAGACTAGAAAGCATACTTCCAGTTAGATGATTTTCTAGCTAAAAATGGCTTACAGATTGATTCTATCTTGTAGTTGGAAACAGCTTATGATTCCTGTCAGGAGTCTCCAGTTATCCCATCCTTTGCATCATTTGTATGACTCTGTATGCATGTTCTTCATACATAAGATGTGATCATTAACAAAACTCATTCTGGTACCCTTTCTGTATATGAATTATAATCTGTACTTTTTATCATCCTTTTATGTTCCATAATTCCAATATTTTCTATGTTTCCTCTCATGGCATTCTGTTTGTACAAGTGGAAAAATCAGGTAAATTACAGAAATCAACTAGTCTCTTTATATAAAACAGGAAATCATGAAATATAAATTAAAAATATGTAATGCTTTTGTCGTAACACTACAGAGTATTCAATAACCGCAGAAAACAGAAAGGTCACTTTTTCCCTATTGAGAAGACAGAGGAAGCCCCTCTCATGGTGTTGAGGTGTCTGTCTCCCTCATGGTCGTAGCCCTCCTGCTAAAACCAGATAGATGACTGTAGGTGATGATTTTAAAACGTTAAAGATCTTAAGAGCTGCCGTCTACAAAGAGTTGGCATCCTAAGCAAACTGTAAAGAACCCTGTAGGCCTTGACTTGGGAGCTGAGCTAACTTGTAGCTGGTAGTCTTACCATGCTTGAATCCTCACGAATGCCCCCTCCTCCCCAGGGCAGCATGCCACCAGAGACCCCATCTGCTGCTTTGCTCTGTAGGTTATATGACCTTGCCTCCCAGTCCCAGGAAGCCTGCCGTCCTCCTGATGACAAAAGGTTCAAGGGCCCTCAGGGACAAAGGCATGGAAGGTAAATATCACCTGTTGCCTGAAAACTGAACTTAGCATATGAATTCTTTAATTGTGTCTACCATTTGATTTTGTTGTTATGTTATATGAGAAACAAAACAAGACTAAGTAACTTTCAGATAGAGATTGCAGAGAGCTTGATAGCGATAAAGCACTTTCTCAGACATCCTCTCCTTTAACTCTTACAACATCTTAGTGAGACGGTACTATTTTTACAATGAGAAAATTGAGATTCAGGGTAAGCACCTTTTCTATATCCCCAAACTAGCCAATCATTTGTACATATATTCAGAAAACTGACCTCTTCTTCACAACTCTAAAAATTGTCATATTGTAGAAAATCCTGTTATAAAATTAACCAATTTTATACATGTTATATTAGGGTTCTCCAGAGAAACCATCAAGAGGAGAGGGGTGTGTGTGTGTGTGTACATAAAGAGATTTATCATAAGAAATTGACTCATGTGATTATAGAGCCTGAGAAGTACGAAAAGCTTAAGTCAATAAGCTGGAGGCCCAGGGAAACTGATAGTGTAAGTTCCCATCTGAAAGCTGACAAACTCAAAGACCCAAGAAAACCCAATGTTTCAGTCTGAATCAAAAAGCCAAGAAAGATCAGTGTCCCAGTTCAACAGTCAGGCAGGAGGAGTCACCTCTTACTCAGCCTTTGTATTCTTTGGTCTTTATTGGATGAGGCCTACCCACATAAGGTAGGGTAATCTACTTTGCTCCATCCATGGCTCCAAATGCTAATCTGATCCCAAGTCACCCACACAGACACAAGAATAATGTTTGGCCAAATATCTGGGTACCCCATGACCCAGTCATATTGATATGTAAAATTAACTATCACATATCTTATATGGTCTTGGGCAGGGAACACTGGTATTTGTTCACTACTAACCCTGTGCTCCCTGCTAGGCACTGGAAAAGATTTAAACGAAACAAACCTTATTGTATTTGCTCTGAAGGGATTGGAGAAGACAGGGCTGATCTCACTCACCATCAAGAGCCTCTAGAATATCACTGTCCATTAGAAACAGAGGGCAGTCCACATACACAAACCACATACATAATTTTAGTAGCCACATTTAAAAAGGTAAAATTTAATAGTATAGGTAAAATTTAATAGTATATATTATTTAACCTACTATGCCAAAACATCATTACAAATGTAACCTTTACAACATGAGAATTATTAATGAGATACTTTACATTCTATTTTGTTTTGTGCCCAGTCTTTGACCAGTGTGCATTTTTTAGCTACAACACATCTCAGTTCAGGCCAGCCACATTTCAGGGGCTCAGCAGCCACCTCTCACTAATGGCTGCTGTAATGAACAGTCAAGCCACAAGTGCCTGTTGTAGAATGTTCTATCTTATGTGTCTTATTCTGGTGTGGTTTTTAGACCCAAGTTACTGAGAACTTAGGGGAAGGAGCAACTGTTTGGAGGATTTGATATAACACCAGGGAAGTCTGAGTGTCATTAGACTTTGTCAAGATAAGCTGCTTGGGAAAATCAGACCTAGATGATGGGTAGTTATTCTCCATCTACAAATTGCTGGGACTGCATTGTTAGAAGGTTATCTGTTCTCTCTGGACCAAAATAGGCTGGTTCTTGGGCAACCCTGCTCCTAGCTATTACTTCTTGTGCTGCATTACTCATTGCTGCTTCTCTCCCAGATCACAGTTACTGTTCCATGCCACAAGAAGAAATCCTGGGACTGGGAGTGGGGAGGCTAGTCCATAAAAGATTGAGCCAAAGCACACTTTACAGGAGTTTCTTCTGTTGCAAACCACTTGAGGGGAGCATACTCTAGCATCACAGGGTTTAGCTGGTGTTCCCATCAAAAGTACATAATATTATGTATTCTGCTCACAGCTCCCACCAGCATCTCGTTTTCAGTAAAGTTTTGCAGTTTTTCCTGAGATGTCTTATATATCCCCACACTGTATTCATAAGATGATGTGAGAAGTCCCCTTTCTATCAGCCTCTCTCTTAGTCTCATCTGGATTACTGATAATAAAATGCTTCATGAACACTCTTTCCCTCTTTCTTTCTTAATGAAGCTTTCCTAGGCAGGCTTTTTCATGCAAGCGTCTCTGGATCTATTTGCTACCCACCCCTTTCTTCACTGCCTGTGAGTCTCCTTCAGCTCACAGAACTGCCTTTTACGCCCTGCTGGGGGAATTTTTGGAGCATCAGTTTGAAGGTGGGCAATATTACTGATATTATATATCAAGGGAAAAATAATTTCAACTCTCAGGGGGACAGAGCCAGAGAAGGGTAGTGGCTGACCCCTGAATTTTGAGATAAAATATATTTGGAACCCAGTCTTTATTTTTCTATAGTGGTATTTCTCTTAGAACAGAATTTTTCTTATGAAGCAGATAATAAGTTCTGTTTTGTTTTATTTTTCAGCCCCCTCTGTCCTGTTAAATAAAAAATATTTTATTTTCCTAGAGGAAGATATAATATTCCCTAAATAGTGGTTAAAGGGTTTTTCCCTGGAAGAAGAAAAAGAATTTCATACCTATTAATATTTACAATACAGTCAGACTTAATTATCTAAATTGTAGTTAATTCAGGCATTTGTTTCTAGATGCAGAAACTTTGAGTCAGACTTCTAGTTAAATTATTTCCTCTGGATGAGGGAAACCAGTGTTTCTTTTTCTCTCCTCAGATGCTTTTATGGCCATTGTTCCTTTCTGGGAGAATGTTACATCCTTTGCAGGGAGCTCCCTCTCTGACTGTGCCAAAACAACTTAAATGCCGCTTCCTTCTGATCCCACCCTTAGCACTTCCCACTTGATGCTTACCAAATCACTTCATTTCCTGCCCAAATTGCACACAGGGCACACTGGGTGCATACTCCCTAAAGTTCATGCATCCTGGCAAACCATCTAAGCCAAATTAGAGGACAACTCAAAGAGCTGATGAATAGAGAGAAGTGTCCGGTCCAATACACCAGCTCATTTATCACACATTAGCTTGCCTTTCTGCCTTCATTTTCCTGATCTCAGTCACCAGCTTTTAATATTAATACACATTTTTACAATTATCATTCTTTCAGCACAAAATTTCTAAAATTGGGTTCAAGTTCTCCATTTCCATGATTATCAAATGTTTTATATAAAATTAAAAAACACAGTTTGCAAAGCTGATTATAATTGTATCTCTCATGTTCTGCCTCACTAGACTTTTATTTCTGCAGTTTGCACTTTCAAAGCTAATATGAAGCCTTTTTTTTGTGCAAATACCAACTGACTCCTTTTACTTTTCCATAGGAGGGGTCAGGGCTTTTGCAGATGATGCCTGAACCAAAAAGAGCAGAGAAAGAAGGTCATGATCAGAGGTGCCTCCTGGGAAGCTGGAGACTTAGAAGGCAAGAACCACTCTCTAGAATCTAGGCTGAAGTTCTGACACAGGTCTCAGGGTCATTTCTCTGCTCAGATAGAGCCATTTGATCTAGTTCTTATGAGATGGTCCTTGGTGATGGTGCTGACAAGTGAGACAATACTGGTTTATTTTATTTCGTTTTCACTATCTTAGAGCTCAAGGTGAGAACGTCTAACTCACAAATGTAATTGAGTACCACAAAAAGGGCTATTCCAGTTGGTAGGCAGCAAGTACAGAACAAGAGAGACAAGCAGCTGTGCCTCAGGTCTCCTAGAGTTCTGTCTGGGGGAGTTCTCTGAGGATCCTGAGAAGGTACACAGGTCCTTCCAATTGATAAAAGTTTCTTTCAAGTCATGAGCTGATCCATGAGCCTTGAAAAACTCCTCCTCCAAGTTATCATTACATGACACACTTGACAGAGTGCCCTCTCCTTCTTAAGAGTGCCCTCTCTCTTCTTGCTTTAGAAAAGCCAAGATTTTCTAAGCAGTTGGATGCTGTATTCTATAAGTATACCAAATGGATTTCAAATACACAGTTTCCTACTCATTTATTGTTATTATCTTGAATTGTCTTTGACTATCAGAACTAAAGGTAAGGCCTGCACATGACCACATAAGCTACCCTAAAGACACTTGGCTTGATATGTTTCATTTAACTTTTCTAGTCCCCTTTTCTAAATTCCAAACCGATTCTTTGCCACCAGCCTGATGCATGGCCTTTCCCAAAATTAACATCAGTAAAGAGGTTTCTCTGAAGTTCTTAGCTCAAATTTCACTTCCTATCTGATTAAGTCACAGGTTTTCTCCCAGTGGTTCTTAACTTTATTTTGGTGCTGGTTTTGGGGGATATCACAGACCTACTCTAGAACTGCTGAACACTATAGACTTGCCTTTCAAATAATTGCACATGCAAACAAACTCCCTAAACAACTGAAAATAATCTAGTTGCAGATTATTTTAATACCCCATAATGTTCATTCAGGAGCCCCAGGTCCATCTATGAACTCTAGAGGAAGGATCTGGTTGACTGTAAGAATGTCTTTCGTTTCAATAAAAATGAAAATCTGCTCATCAGATGCTGAAATAGAGACAAAGTTCATATTGCAAACTAATTTGATTATTTCAGGTCTTATTTTAATAAGAGTGAAAATAGTCGTTCTAAATATTTGATCAGTTTGGATTCAGTATCCAGAGGAATGTCTGCATATTAATTTAATCAAGGAAAGGAAAAGAATGAAAAGGAGGGTCACTACTAGACTGTATCAGAATAGCATTTGCAGATGTTATTGTCCCAATTAATGTGTTTCTTTCTCCTCTCTGGGTAATTATAAACTGTTCATAAGAACATGCTAATCTCCTAGCATTTAAATGGCACTTTCTTGTTCTGATACTTGGAGAGTTTCTGTTGTTTTGACAAGCATCTGATCCTGGCAGTTTAATCCTGCTACCTACTTTTCATTTCTATTGAGACAGAAAGAATTTTACAGTAATTGTTAGTTATTTGAAGGACTATAATAAATAATCATATGAGCTCTTATTCAAATTGTCAGGCATTTTTACTCTCTAATAACTTCAGGTAAATTAGCCAGTACAGAACAGTTTGCTTTAGATAAATAATGTGTTGAAAATGTGGGTAATAATCCTGACATTTATATCAAATTTCAGTCTTTAGGACATGAATGTGCTAACATACTATAAAATCTGGTTTATCTAGCATCTCTCTAAAATTTTCTCTACATATTAATACTTTTGAAACCACTACTACTAAAAATTGTGATATATATGAAGTTGAAATGCAAGAATGTGCTAGCATACTATAAAAGCTGAATTATCTGGCATTTTTTCAGGATTCTCTGTGCATGTGAATACTTTTGATACACTAATACTAAAAATGTTGATATGTTAACATATGAAGCTGAAACACAATGGGAATCATTAAGGATTAAATTATTATCTCAAATTGTTTATTTTCCTGTTTCATTTTACTACCATTTTTGGCAAGTTGGTAATTTATGCTTGATAGACCTGATACGTCTGTTACTGAGAGCACTTTCTAACAGTTTTACTACTAAATAGACAGCATAAAAACTTGAAAAATACAGAAAGGCACAATGAAGAAAGTAAAAAAAAGTAATACTATCCCCAATACTATATAAAACATAATACTATACTATTACTATCCCCAAAGTGTATGTATAATGAGGGTGATTTCTCTCCACAGAGAAGTTTAACCTCTAACTTGGTAGCAGGAAATTTAAATTTTCAATCATCTGTCATGTTAGTTTATGCTTTCTTCTTTTTATTTCAACACTATCTTCTTTTTATTCTCTATATTCTTCCTCCCCTTACTCTGTGTGGACTATGTTTTGTAGTATTTATATGGTGTATAACATTTTAAAAAAATTTATTGTCAGTATAACCTAGTGGTTATGAGGTTGGGCTTCTGAATCTGGCTGTGTCCATTCTAAGCCTGATCTTGGCATTTTCATGCTGTGTGAAACTGGACAGGTTGCATTTCCTCTTTGTCTCAACTTTATCACATGTAAAATGTGGATAGTTATCATACTAAGGTCCTAGGGAGGAACTATCGTGCTGATGGGGAATACATGAATTAATACATGTTAAGTTCTTAGTGTCATATCTGGCATTTAATAAAGATTAGCTGTTATATCAGCTATTACTGAGAATTTTGGTTGTGCTTTTGAATAAAAATAATTTTCTTTTTTTCTGATCATAAGTTTTATAATGCTTATGATAATAAAATACAGAAGATGGAAAAAAACAATACTCTCCCTCAAAGAGTAGCATCCTCTCATTCTCTATCTGCCACCAACAGTTTAGTATTATGAGTTTTGCTGTAGCTACAACTACATATACACATATCTATATATGTGTATATATGTGTGTGTGTGTGTTCATATACACATATATGTATGTACACACACAAATTCATACAATTTGTATAGGTGAGTTTGAAAGGGATAACACTAAATGTTCTATAAACTCCAGCTTTTTCTCATTAATGAATTCTAGAGACTTTTTCTCGTTAATGGCAAATATTTACTTCATAAAGTTTTTACATATTTTTTCTCTATGGCTCATTCATATATATATTTTTTAATTGTATTGCTAGTATAAAGGGAAGCTGGTAATGTTGGCATTTCTGCCTTATACCCAGTTCCCTTACTGAATATTCCAACTAGTTTTTAAAAGTTTCATTTAGTTTATTCTTTGGATTTTCTAGGTAGGCATCATATCAACTGCAAAAACTTATCTATTCTTTCCAACATTTGTATTTCTCATTTTTTTTCTTGTTTTATTGCATTGGCCAAAACTTTCATTATAACATGGAAAAATGATAAATTATTACTTTTATAATTAGTTTATAATTTTATTAATGACTATAATAATAATGTTCTTGTTGTTTGTTTGCTAATACCTTAGAGTCATCCTTGGCTTTTCACTTTCTCTATAATTCATATTCAGTCTATCAGCAAACCCAGTTAGAAACACCTTCAAAATATGTTGTGGCTCCAGTTACTTTGCAGTGTCTTTATCACTACTCCTTATGTCAAGTCACCATGTACCTGGCACTGCAGTAGTCCGGTAATGGTCTATCTATATTCACCTTTTCTTCCATACAGTCTGTTGCCTCTCAATACTCAGGGTGACCCTTTTAAATGTAAATCAGACCTTATTACTTTCATAGTTCAAGCTTTCCAGGAGGTTATAATCGTTTTTAAAGTAAAATCTAAGTTCTGTGAGGTTCTATATGATCTGACTCTCCAGCATTGTATCCTAAAACTCTTGCTTGTCCTTGTTCTCTTCTCATTCTTGCCAACCTGACCTTGTTCTTGTTTCTTGAGCACATCGAGCCTTCTTTTGCCCTTATATTTGATACCTTCCTCTTTAGAGAATATCCTACACCCATGTAGTTCTGTGTCTCCTTCCTTATTTCATTCAGGTCAGTGCTCAAATACCTTCTTAGAGAAGTATTTTCTGACCACCTGTGTACCTCATTCATTGCTCCTTGTTCTTCTACTGATGTTTTAATTGTCTTCCTAACAAGGAAATATGCTTAACATTATACTGTATAATTCATTTATCTGTTTGCTGTTGCTACCATTAAAATGTGAGGTCTTTGAGAGTCTGTTTTTATTTGCAGGTTACTTCATACCTGGTGAAGATGTCAGTGCCTAGAACATGGTAGATACTCAATGTATACTATTTTTAGAATGAGTAAATAAATGGCTACAGTATTTGCAAATGTCCCCTCATGAAAAGTTACACTTAAATTGGCATTTTAAAGACTGAGAAATCTGACAATTCTGTTTAATCTTGTTGAAGGCCTTTGTGTTTCACATGATCATTTGAGTGTGGCAAATTTTTTTCCAAGACAGTGCTATTAAGACCTTGCAGAATATTGTTTTAGTTTTGTTTAACTGTTGAACCTAGGCTTAGTAGGAACTGCTTCTATTTTCTTCTTTCCCTCTCTTTATCTCTCGCTCTCTTTCTATTTCTTTCTCTCTCTCTGTGTGTGTGTGTGTGTGTGTGTGTGTGTGTGTGTGTATGATATCCTTGTCAGATTTTGTAGCAAAGGTACTTCGAGCTTTAAGATTAAGTAATTTTTAAGTATATACTATGACCTAAAGCAGATAAAATTTAAAAATAAGATAATAAATTATGTCCTTGAAGGCTTGAGTCAAATTTAAAATATCTGAATCTGGTGTCTATGGTCAGGGTTGTAATTCTGATAATTTTCTGTGGTTTTTCTAGGGTCCATTAATATTTCATAGTTCTTTGTAAATTCTTAAATTTAAATATTTTTTCTGCATTATCTAGTTAGGATGCTATAATTTTTATCTAATTTTTATTCTCATTTTAAAATACTTTAATGTAAATACTTTTGTGATGCCATTCTCGTGCCTAATATTTATGTATCTGTGTCTTCTTGCATATATCTATATTTTGGCCCTTTGGGAGATATACCAGGATTTTGAGTACTGTATCAGTCTCTATCACTAGGTTTCATTTTTTATTAATTAATTCAACTATTTATTTCTTTTGGTGATAGATTTGTTTCTAATTTATTTCTTTCTCATTTCATATAATCTAATAATTCCTTTGTAGGGGAAATTCATTTTCACTTTACTTGAATTATAGCAAAACAAAACAAAACAAAACAAAAGAATCTAGGCATCTATGTTTTAGAATGTGTTGGAATTTTCATGTGATGGAACATGTTCAATTTTGTAAATGTTGATTTTATAAATGTTACAGAGAACTTAAAGGTCACATTTTATTTCTATTTATAATAAAGCTAGACATTATGAACATTTTTTAAGTTTTTGAGATTACTTTAAATTAGTAACACAATCACATTTATTGTCTTTTATTTCTAACAATTTTTACTTATACATTCTTATGCTATGTGAACTAAAATGTAAAGATTTATGGCTGTTGCATCAACTTTGTGAGATATGTTTGTATCTGTGGTCATGATTGAGGCTGGCCTACATTTGTATCCTTTTTATACTGCTTTTGTTGGTTTTTGGTAACAAGGTTATATTGGCATCACAAAATAAGGAAAGATTAGAGAGGGCTCTGTCTTCTTTTTCCTGTTCTCTAGAAGGCTTTGTGTAACATTGGATTTTTAAAAATATCTTTGATAGAACGTGCTGGAGAAGCCATATGAAGTTATACTTTTCTTTGTGGGAAAAGTTTTATTGCATTCAATTAATGAATTCAATTCTATTTCTAATTGTATTTTCTTAAATAAATGTTTATTCTTGCTTCTGGCTTCCAAAATCACTGTCAAGACATCAGTTATAGTTCATGCTACTCCTATGAATTTAATCTGCTCCTCTGCTGCATTTAAGATTTTCTTGTTGTCTTTTCTTTTCTGCAGCTCCACTATCATGTGAATTTGCTTTTATTCACCTTGCAAGTGCTTTTTTGAATAGGTACTTTTTGAATAGGTACTGGTTTCTTTGATCAATCTGAGTTGAAATGTCAGTTCTCTTAATCATTGCTTCTGCCTCATTTCTTTTTCCTTTCCTTCTGAAACTCAAATTTAATGTACATTGGGCTGTATTTTAATGTCTATATCCTCTCCCATGTGTGTCACATATTTTTGTTTCTTGCCTCATTCTACATGGATTCTTCTGATAAATCATCTCGTTTGTTAATTTTTTCTTCTGCAGTGTTAAACCCATCTATTGAGTTCTTAATTTTTATTCTATTTTTCAGTTTCATTATTTCTAGTTCATTACTTTTTGAATCTTCAGTGTCACACTTGACATTTTCCATGTTTGCTATAATCTTAAATTCAGCTTATATTTCATTGGTTGTAATAACTGCAGTAGTTTCTACATTTGATGATTTTCAAATATAGATTTTCTATGTTTTTGTTTCTATTGACTATTGTTTGTACTGATTTTGACTACTGTTCTCTTTTTATGTCTCTTAATGTCCTTATAGTCTTTCATTGTTGCCTAAACATTTCGAGAAATTATTTGTGAGAAATAATTTGAGACTTGTAATACATCTTCTTCCAGATATTTGGAAGAAGCTTGAATGACAGAGTAGATTATTTGATAAAGAAATTTCTTAAATTCCAGGTACCTAGGAGTGAAGCAGTCTCAGATTAAGAGTTGAGGACTTTCTGAGCTACCTAGATGATCTGCCAAAATACCTCAGTTTAAGAGTGCATCAACTTTGTGAGATTTGTGAGATGCTCCTGAGAGTCCCTAGCACTTAGAGTATATGTTACATTAGATTTTTACCTTCGTTGAGCATTAAATTCAGCGTTGTCCTTCCAGCTCCTGAAATTTACCCAAGAGGTGAGCTTGCCTTCACACCCCTTCCACAAGAATAGGCACATTGGCAAGAGTAAGAATGACATCCAGGAAGAGGGGATATTCTTCAGGTTCTCTATTTCTGGTGCCTTCAGGACTTTGAACCTTGTACCTTTCCATCTTAAAGAACTCCACCCCTCTCAGGTGCTTTTTCTACAGAGGCAAATATTCCCTGAAAAGGAGGGCTTTAGTTCATCTCTTTTTGTTCTGTTCTCTTAGCAAGAAATTCCCTAATATCTTAGGTCTTTGATGTTAAGTAAGATCTTTTCTAACTTTTAAATCAAGTTTTATAGTTGTCTTTAGCAGAAGGGTTAGTGTAAATCACATAGTCTCCCATTATCACAGTGAAAGCCTGTGTGTATGAATGTGCATGTATGTGTATATAATAATTAGATTTTTTAAAAAATTCTGTTTTAGTTGGAGCTGTTTCTTTGGTATGCAACTTGCTATTCTCTTCCTAAATTGTGAGTGTTTATCTTATGTCTGAATTAGATAATATTTATTGGCTACCCATGTAACAAACTAATCCATCCAGATAGTTGAGTACAGGTAAAAGATCATTTCCATTTTATTTTTTTGAGATGGAGTCTCGCTCTGTCGTCAGGCTGCAGTGCAGTGGTGCAATGTTGGCTCAATGCAATCTCCGACTCCCTGGTTCAAGTGATTCTTCTGCCTCAGCCTCCCAAGTAGCTGGGATTAAAGGTATGCACCACCATACCCAGCTAATTTTTGTATTTTTTAGTAGAGATGGCCAGAATGGTCTTGATCTTCTGACCTCGTGATCTGCCTGTTTCGGCCTCCCACAGTGCTGGGATTACAGGCATGAGACACTGCACCTGGCTGATCATCTCCATTTTTGATCTCATTGGCCTTCACCACTGTATTAATGAAATCTTCCTGTGTGTACTGGATGAAAACAGACAAACTTTCTAGCCTCCAGAGCTGTAAAAAATTAATTTCTGTTGTTTAAGCTACCCAGTCTGTAGGATTTTGTTATGGTACACTGAGCAGAGTAAGACAGTTGGCAAAAAGATATAGGTAATTCCAAGAAGGAGAGAAAATATGAAAAAAATACATGGAGGAAGGACTGAGTGTGGTATGTGAGAATGTGTGCAAATGGTTTAATATTGCTAGAACATAAAATCAAGACTGTGATAAATGAGGAAGAATGGCAGAAATGGTAAATAAAAGTAAATCAAACCATTTCTTGGAAATCCTTACATGCCATACCAAGGAACCTGGATTTTCTCCTAAAATTATGGATCAGAATTAAGTAGCAAATTCACAAGGTGGTATTTGTAGAGCTTTTAAAATTTTATTTGTATTCAATAATTGCAGCTTATATGAATAATTAATTTGATGTGAACCTGCATTGAATGTGGGCAGATCATTAGGAAGCTGTTTCAGTCCTCCAGGTAACAGATGATGAAGGCTTCAACTGCTACTGTAGAGTTGAAGATGGAAAAGGCTAAAATGTATCTAAAAATTCCTATATAGGTAAAATGATTCCATGTTCTCCTTGAGGTGAGATTGCAGATAAAGAGAGATATAAAGAATTACCTGCAGGCAGAAATGGATCCAGATTTTAAAAGTTCTGAGAAAGTATAAAATCAAACTTGCTAGTCTCCTTCCTAATTTAGCTTCAGGAAGGAGAAGCCACCTCCACTGGCTGGTTTTAAGCTTGAGTGATAGGTTAGATCAGGAGCCACCAGTGCAGCTAAAAATTATATGGGAAGGACAGGATTAGAGAAGGCAATGGGTTCAGTTTTGAACATGCCCTTGTGGGTATCAGAGAAGCAGTTAGGGATGTTTGAAAGGATGCTTAATATATTAGTCTGAAGCTTTTGAAATCCGAATTCAAGAATAAATATGTTCATTTAGGAGTCATCAAAGAGCAAGTAGCAGTTGAAATCAAGAAAAAATAATTGGATCACCCAGAGAAGTTAAGAAGAATGATAAAGAAGGACGAGTATGAAAATCTGAGGAAAATTAACGTTTTAGTGTAAACTGGGACTCAATGCAAGAACAGTTAACATTATAGTTCCATGTTTTAGATAATATGTCATAAAGGCCTGAACCACAGCAGTAGCAAAGAGAAGTGAGAAGAAGGGAGTTGTTTCTGAGATTAAAGTTGACTAACAAGACTAAGGGAACAGTTTTCTATGAGGGGATGAATGAAAAGAGTAAAATAAAGATGACAGTGAGCTTCTAGTGCAGAGAGAAAATGATTGCTTAGATGAAATTGCTTCGATAAAATAGTGAATAGATAAAATTTCCATTTAATGATATAGGAAGTCAGACAGAAGAACAGATTTAGGATGAAATAGTTAATTTGATCTGCCTTTAGAACATCATGACAGAAGCATCTATTAAGCAGTTAGAAATAGATCCAGCAATTATAGATTTTGAAGTAGCTATTAACTTTCTCTTTATTTTCTAATGTAAAGAAAAAAATGAGTAAAAAAATGTTATATCACCTATCTACAATTATACAGGAACTGGTGTTCCTATAGTTGGTAAGCTCAAATCATCAGCCTGTGAATGTTACATGCAGAAGATGCCCATGGACAGAATCCTGGAGAATACCAAGGGTGAAAAGAGTAGACGGTGATAGGCCATAAAATGAATTCTTCCAGCCATTGTGGAAGACAGTGTGGTGATTCGTCAAGGATCTAGAAACAGAAATAGCATTTGTCCCATCAATCCCATTACTGAGTGTATACCCAAAGGATTATAAATCATCATACTATAAAGATACATGCACATGTATGTTTATTACAGCACTTTTTACAATAGCAAAGACTTGAAATCAACCCAAATGCCCATTAGTGATAGACTGGATAAAGAAAATGTGGCATATATACACCATAGAGTACTATGCAGACATAAAAAAGGATGAGTTCATGTCCTTTGCAGGGTCATGGATGAAGCTGGAAACCATCATCCTCCGCAAACTAACACAGGAACAGAAAACCAAACACTGCATGCTCTCACTCATAAGTGGGAGTTGAACAACTAGAACACATGGACACATGAAGAGGGGGGAACAGCACACATTGGGGGGTCAGTCAGGGGATGGAGGGCAAGGGGAGGGGTAGCATTAGGACAAATACCTAACGCATGTGGGGCTTAAAACCTAGATGATGGGTTGATAGGTGCAGGAAACCACCATGGCACATGTAAACCTATGTCACAAACCTGCACCTTCTGCACATGCATCACAAAATTTAAAGTAAAATAAAAAAAAAAAAGAATATCAGAGAATAGGATGCTTTCTAACTAGAAACGGTTGATGGTAAATCACAAAACATTTAGACATCATCAACGAGTTTTCCTATGCTATGTTTTATTATGTTTTAGTTTTTCTTATTTGATGTAGATTATTATTTTATTTCTAAATTGAATTTTTCTTTTTCTCTGAGTAATGGTGCCCAGAGATTAAAGGTAAAATAATACTACAAATAAATAAATAAATAAATGCAATTGTTCTTCACTATCCTCTCCCCCTACTCACCGGGAGCCACTAACCTGCTTTCTGTCATTCTGGATGTTTCCTACAAATAATGTTATACAATCTGTGCTCTTTTGCATCTGGCTTCCATTACTTGGCATAGGGTTTTCAAGGTTCATCCACGTGAGAGCATATATCAGTACTCCATTCCTTTATATGGAATGAATAATGTTTCATTCTGTATATGTACCACAATTTGTTTAACATTTGTATTGTTTCTACATTTTTTTTCTATTGCAAATAGTGCTGCTGTGAACATATGTTTACATGTATTTGTTTGAATACCTCTTCTAATTTATTTTCAGTATATATTTAGAAGTGGAATTGCTAGGTCATATGGAAATTCTGTGTTTAACATTTTGAAATTCACCAAACTGTTTTCCACAGATTAATTTTACATTCCCACCAGTAACATATGAGGGTTTCAATGTCTTGACATCTTTGCCATTACTTCATGTATATAAATGTATAATATTTTTTGATAGTCAAGCTTGTGGGTGTAAGGTGGTATCTCATTGTTGTTTTGATTTGCATTTCTCTAATGACTAATAATATTATACATTTTTTCATGGGCTTCTTGTCAATTGTATATTTTCTTTGGAGAAATGTCTACTCAGGCCCTTCGTTGATTTCTTAAATGCATTGTCTTTTTGTTACTGAGTTGTAAGCATTCTTCATATTCGAAAGAATAAACAAACCCTTATTAGATATATGATTTGCCAATATTTTTACCCATTCTGTAGGTTGTCTTTTCACCTTCTTAATAATGTCCTTTGACACACAACACTTTTTAAATTTAATGAAATTCAGCTTATTTTTTTCTTTCATTGCTTATATTTTATTGCTAAATTCCAGATTTACCCTTATATTTTTTTCTAAGAGATGTATTATTTTTGCCCCTTAATTTGGTCATTGATCCATCTTGCATTAATTTGTGCACATGGTGTAAAGTAGAGGCAAAACTTCATTCCCTTGAACGTGGGTATGTAGTGTTCCCAGCACCTACTACATGCATCTTCACTTACATGGGAAATTTTCCATTTAATTAGGTCTTTTAAAAATTTCATTCAGCGATGTCCTGCAATTTTCAGTGTGCAAGTCTTTCATTTTCTTGGTTAAATTTATTTCTAGGCATTTTATTCTTTTAGATACTATTATAAATAGAAAATTTTTAACTTCCTTTTTGGATTATTTATTGCTAGCATAAAAAACACAGCTGTACTGTTTTTCGAACTTGTACCCTGCAACTTTGTTGAATTAGTTTATTATTATTAAAGGATATTGGCCTCCAGTCTTCTCTTCTTGTGGTATCTTTATCTGGCCCCATAGAATCAGTTAGAAAATGTCCATCTTATTCTATTAATTTGGAATAGTTTGAGAAAGATTGACGTTAAATCTTTTTTATATGTTTGGTGGAATTTACCAGTGAAGTCTGGTGGTGGACTTTTCTTTATGGGGAGGTTGGTTACTGATTAAATCTCTAGTTGTTATAGGTGTGTTCAGATTCTCTATTTCTTCTTGAATCAGTTTTAGTAATTTATATATTTCCATGAATTTATATTCATGTAGGTTATTATGTATAATTTGTTGGCATATAATTATTTATAGTATTATAATCCTTTTTATTCCTATAAGGTCAGTAGTTATGTCCCCAGCTTTCATTTCTGAATTTAGTTATTTGCATCTTCTCTCCTTTCTTAGTCTAACTAAAGGTTTATCAATTTTATTGATTTTTTTTAAAGGTTTAACTTTTACTTTCATTTATTTTCTTCATTATTTTTCTATTCACTATTTCGTTTACCTCTAATCTTTATTATTTCTTTCTTCCTGTTAGCTTTGGCTTCAGTCTCCTCATCATTTTCTAATTCCTTAAGGTGTTAAGTTAGGTTATTGATTTGTGATGTTTGTCTTTGTTAATGTAGCATTTACAAGCTATAAATTTACCTCTGGACACTGCTTTTGCTGTATTCCTTAAGTTTTGGTAATGCTAAGTTTTTCTTTTTCTATAAATATCCTCTAATTTTCCTTGTGGTTTCTTTTCTGGTATATTGATTGTTTTAGAGTGTGTAGTTTAATTTCTACAGATTTGTGAACTTTCTGATTTTTCTTGTTACTGATTTCTAGCTTCATGAAGCTAGAACCATATTTTGTGTGGTTGCAGTCCTTTTAAAGTTACTGAAACTTGTTTTGCGGCCTGACATATGGTCTATCTGGGAGAATGTTTTCATGTACATTTGTGTATGTATTAAGCTAGAATTATGTTTTTGTGCATAAAGTACATAGGATTATAAAGGAAACTATAATAATAGAATAGGAAAACTATTACAATGAAATGTAGTTATTAAGATATTTAAAAATGTGTGATATAGCAAAGTATGAGCTTTTTAATTAAAATTGGAAATAAGCTACCATAATACCAAAGTAGTAATGTGCATAAACAATATTTCAAGATCCTTGCATAACGTAAGGTGCTTTGAAAATATCTGTAATTTCTGTTGGTAATAGTCATACATACTACTAATACTACTGTACTACTACTCATAAGTACTACTACTCATGACCTGTAGTCATAAGTACTACTAATACTACTACTGTATCCATAATACTTATGGTGGTATTATTGGTATTAATACCAATAATACTAATAATAGTTGTAATTACTACTGATACAGGAGTATTAGTAGTACTTATGTTGGTATTATTAGTATTAATGAAAATAAGGATGTCATTGCTTTCCTAACCCAAGCTCTTAGACACATTGTATTCTATCCCCAGGTATTCTGGTAGTTAAAGACCCTAGAGTAAGAACCCTTGTTTCATAAGTTTGGCCTTCAGTTTTAAAAACACTGTTGTAAGCCATCAGATGAATAAATAGTTTTTCTGAAGTTAAAGGGGAGAGAATGGGTTATCTCTTATAGCCTACCAGAAGTCATCTCCAACCTGGGAAAGGGATTAATTGTTCCCTCCTGGTGGCATCATAGGCCCAAATGGTATCAAACAATGTGAGTTCATCCTCTTGTCTGAAGACCATCCTGATAGAAGGAAGAAGCTGAAACTCTTCCCTCGGCTGCTGATGTCATTGCTTACGCTAAGAATATTGCTTTAGGGACAAACCCTTAGGCATTTCGTAAGACTAGAAGAGAAAGTCTCATTTCTGAGGCTTAATTAGTATTTGTGAAACACCAAGAGGTCTCTGTAGAAATGGCCTTGGGTAACAGCAAATTAGTATTTTTAATTATTATCATTAAAAATGAATATTTACAAGAAATTGGGCTGAAGGCCATCTGGCCCAAACCCATTCCTAAGGGAGGCCATAAGCACTAAAGGAGGGAGGCAGGAGCATGGTGCAGAATGGATGGAACTATTTATAGCTTCTCAAAGCTTACATTTAGGTCATCAACTAGAAAGGGCATTTAAAAGTTAAGCTAACCACTAAGACACTCAATGGAAAGAATAAGTAAATATTGTTTGTTTGTTTTTAATTTTTGAGAAACATCTTCATATTTTGACATTAAAATGTGACAATATATATTTCTTCCTTTCCCCCATGTATATATTCTTCACTGTTTAATTGAAAGATACAAAGCAAATATTTAGATATAATTCTATTTACATGCAGGCATGGCAAGTCATTTTATTTCAGTGGCTCTCTGTGAATATTTCCTCCTTAGCTGCTTGCTTGATGTTATATTGATGCAAGAATTAATATTTAACAAGTTGTGTAGTATTTGACTTCTTTTAAAGTATAACTCATTTGTTATTTTTGTAATTCAGTATAATGTTTTAAATGTAGGATTGAATATGCAGGTATTAATTTTACTATTCAAATTATTTATTTTATCAAAATTTTAAACTGTGGCTGAACATGGTGGCTCATGCCTGTAATCCTAGCTACTTGAAGGCAGAGGTGGAAGGATCACTTGAGCCCAGTAGCTGGAAGTTACAGTGAGCTGTGATTGCACCACTGCACTGCAGCCTGGGTGATAGGGCAAGTCTCTGTCTCTAAAATAAAGAAATAATATTTAAAAATAATTTATTAATTATAAAATATTATTATAAAAGCAAATCAAAGTTTTATTATTGATTCAATATATTAGTGAAATGATATATTGAATATTGCTCTGTATCATTGATAACAAAGAAAAGAACATTGTGCAACTTGATGATAGTGACAGTTCAGTGAAAGAGGAATCTCTCCGGCTTTACATTAGGTATGTAAATTGGTACATCATCTTTGAAAGATAATTTGCCGTGTAATTCAGCAGCTTTAAAATAGTCATACCACTATACTTTATAATACTACTTCTGAGAATGTATCCCTCCAAAAACTCTAAATACAGAAAAATCTTTCTTTGCAAATATATTTACCACAGCATTATTTATTAAATAAAAGAGTGAAACAACCTAAATATTTCATAGTAGAGGTTCATTTATATAAAGGATATAATATTGATTTAGTCATTAAAATAATATATATTCAGAGTTTTAATAACATGAAAAATATTCAAGAAATTATGTAGTATATAACAAGTTTATAATATATAACAAAGCTTGTAACAATAGTAAAAGCATAAGTTTCTTAGTTGTGTACTTGGTCAAGTTATTTCAACTGTGTCTCAGTTTCTGTATACATAAAATGGAATGAAACTTCATTCCCCAAAAGAAAATGGGAAAATAAATAAGATGAAAATGATAGACTGTAAAATGACAGTACCTACTTTGTATAATTACCATGAAAATTAGGAGTTAGTGCACATCAATTGCTTAAACAGTACATGACACTGAGTAAGTGCTCCGTAGATGCTAGATGCTGTTATTATCATCATCTACTGCAGGGTTGTCATGACAGACTCAGGAAAAGAAACCAGCAGACACTGGCAAAGCATATATGTTATTTAATGTGTGGATAAAAGTTGCTATTTACTACACAGAGATGGTTCTGCTAGGAAAGGGACACAGAAGTACTCTTAGAGGACCAAGATTCTAGTGCCTTCTCCTTCCATAGGGCCACCCTGCTCCACAGATTCCACAGACAGTGTGAAGAACCACTGGGTCATTCAGCAGCATGGTGGACCCTCCTGGCCCCTCCCCTCTCTTCTCATCACTCAGCCAGGGCCAGCTGGCTCACCAGGTGCAACACTAGTAGCGATCTCAGCATACCCTAAGAGATCACCCGGAGATAAAAATCAAATTGAGGTCAGTTTTCCAGGCTTTAGGGTTTTGAAGTTTATTCCTACAATTGCTTATTAGGTGAAAAAAACAGGATCCAAAATTAGGAAATAATCCTGAATTGAAACCAAGAATCAAACTAAAGAATCCAAAATGTACCCAGATGTTGTTTTTGGGTGGTAAAACCATGTGTGATTTTGTTCTTTTTCAAATTTTCTGTTTTTCAAAATGCTATAATTTAAATGCACGATTTTATAAACAAAAATGTAAACTAAAAAGTAATAATGGTGGTGAGGATTTTCTACATCATGTGTGATTGCTGTCTTTTTTTGGCTTCACAAAAGGTGTAGTGTTTTTCATGGGGAATCTCTGTAACAGTCTGGTAAGACATAGCCAAGGCAAATTTGATCAATATCAGTATAAATTATGAAACACCCTTGAAACGATCAGAAACACCGGATTATGTGAATACAAAATAGAGAGAATTTATTAGTAATTAACCCAGCAGTGGGCTATTTTCAGGGTGAAGGTTAATTCAACAGTATAATAATGTCACTAAGAAACCCTTTCCTTCCTCCCTCTCTCCCTCCATCTTTTTCTTTCTTCCTTCCTCTCATTCTTTCTTTAGTTGTCTTGTTCCTTCTGTCTCTGAGTCTCTAAGACTGTTTTTATCCTAAGGCTGTCACCTGTATATTTGTCAGCAGCACCAAGGTTACAGGCCTCCTGATTCACACATACCCAAATGTCCTGACTGGAACAACTTAGGTCGGATGGTCATTCCTTAAACAATTACTTTGGCTCAGAGAATGCCATATACTAGGCTCAGGCTTGAGTTTCTGGCTCATTTCTGAATCCATTACTGTGCTACAAGAGGTAGGATTTTCCTTATCCGTGCAGAGTACAGCCCCATTTCTAAATGTTTAAAAATTGTAAACAAATATAAAATTTAAAGAGCTTAAACACAATTCTCAAGAGTTCTCTCTTTTTCTTTTATCCTCCTGCTACTCTCCCTTGGGATTCAGTTTCTTTTTGTGAGGATAGGTACTTATGTGTCCTACTATCCATATATACATGGGGGAAAGGATATAACATCTATGTCATCTGTCCTCACTGACCTCCACAGAGACACAGCCTATCCCAATCTAGTCCCATCCCTGGGTGCTGGCATCCACTGCTGATGGCTCTAATCTCACCCACTGCCTCCGATCATGTGGTCCTTGTATTCTCTTTCAACTTCAGGTCCTTTGAGTCTTCCAGTTTATCCTCGGCCACTTCTATGCTCCTTTGAGGAGGCTGTGGCAACCCAATTAGGTTATGTGGGACTTTGTGAAGGTATCTCCAGATCTATCTACCCAGTCATCTACCATCCATAGTCATTACTCACTACACACAGGCCCATGTTGGAAATAACCTCCACTATGAGATGCTGGTTACCTGGGCTGTGCCCCAGAAAATCTGGTGGTGGTTCTTCCAAAACTGATGTTTTTTATCCGCTCCTCCTGTATACTCAGCTCTCCTACTCTCTTCATAGTCAGACGCTCCTTCCCCTTCTTACACCATGAATTCTCTAATATTGTATGTTTGGGCACACTTTATGACCTCTTTCTTCAGGCTTTGGCTCTTGATTTCCAGGCCAAGTTCTGAACATTTCCCAAACCTTTTTACTCTTCCCTCTTTTGTAAAAGTGACTTTCAAGATTATTGTCTCTACTATATGTTTTTATTTTATTTTTAATTTTTTTAATTTTTTAATTTTTATTTTTTAATGCTAATGGTAATTTTAATGGTAAATGGTACAGTTTACTGGAAAGATAAAACAATTTAAAACTTCTAAACATTTAATAACATAGTCTCAACATATTAAAAAACTTCAGCAGAAACTGAAGATACAAGAAGAAACAAGAAATTTTTAAAAATGACAAATGTATAATCAGATTGAGAGATTTTAACAGTTTTTTTGGTAACTGAAAATTCAAGTAATAAAAAAATCATTAAGAAGACTTGAACAACAGTTTGATTTGATAGACATATATAGAACTTTACTCTTAACAATATAGCATAATATTTTTCAAAACATGTAAGAAATAAAACATGTATAAGAATTCACCTTGTGCCTGGCCATAACACACGTTTCAAAAATGTCATAGAATCAGCATCACACCAATTAAATTATTTGACTACAGAGAGACAGTTACAGCCTTACGTTGAGTACTATTATATCATTTTAGGCTTTATTATATCACAATAAAGGAAGACTAAAAGTACATATGCTAATTGTTCAGTGTGATAAGTTAGAAGAAAGAATAATAAACCTTAACAAATTAGAAGAAAGGAAATAATATATATGAGTCAATGAAATAGAAAACAGCAGTT
>CAUYQU010072400.1:0-44060 GCA_963574635.1 Cheracebus regulus
TTTTTTTCCTTCCCTAAAACTTTAAAGATGTAGCTATGAAATGCTCTGTATAACTAATATTCAGTGTCTATGTTCCATTCATACGCAAAATTATTCTGAAATTCTACCTTGGCCAGACAAAGAAATTTCAGAACAATGACAAATTATGCCTATGAAAGCAGGCAGGTAATTAGTACGAACAAAAGCCATTACTACAATATTGTATTTTTAACATACAGAAGAGCCTGTGGTACCAATACAGCCATAATTTATATTAACAGGTTTTCTTATGCAACATTTATGAGGCTGCATATAGCAGGACCGATTTAACACAAAAATTATGTTATCTGTGGGCTGGATGTCCCATTTCAACCTTAAATGTTGCTGTCAAAGAAGTTTTCACAATGGTGTCTCTTGACACCTGTTTTTAATACCTCCACCTGCCTGATTTTCTCACCTGGTGGGTTTAGAAAAAATTGTAAAAGCTTTTCTAATGTTGAACCTCACATTATTTATTCCTGGCAGAATTTAAGGCTGTCCCCCTAAGATCTGTCCTTTTTGTTAGAGAATAATTGATTTCTATCCCAGTGTATATTTCATTGTGTACATTGAAATATCCCAGTGTATATTTCATTTTGGATCAGTCTCAAGTGTCCCTTAGGTTGTTTTTTTTTTCCTTCCAGCTGAACATATCAGGTTGGGTTCACCTTTTCTGACAAACCTTGTTTTCTAAGAATTTTATCACTTTTGTTTCTCTGCACTCCCTTCAATTTGTCACCATCCTTTTTAACAGCCTCACGAGTGAAATCCTCTAGAGATCATTCTAGCAGCAGCTAGAGAAGCTCAAGAACTTAATTTTTAAATTCATTTCCAGTTTTTCTGCTTAAATAACCAATAAAAAAGTACATGCGGTTCCTTTTGAACTGAAAGTCACGATAAATATATAGGTTAGCATGTAGTATGTGTTCAACAATGGCTTGTTATTTTTTAAAATAATATTGCTGTCACTGATAGCTGAAGGGAGACAAAGATAAAGAGAGGCCAGCAGAAAGAGGGAAGGCAAGCAGAAAGGTTCTGTGGGCAAATGTCATGATCATTATTATTCTGACCCTTGGGTTACTATGAGCACAGATGACACTCTATCACCAAAATATTAGTACTTACATTCAAAAAATTTCTCAGAGCAAAAGAAGTTGATGGGTTCTTGCTCTTTTTCTCTTTTTCTTTTTGGTCAATAGTATGCTTTTATTCAGCATGCCATGCTTTGGTTCTTTTCCCTATTCACATTGAAAGGTGTGTTTTTGCTTATTTTCTTGAGAATTCATTCTGAGAAGGTCATGATACATTGAAGATGAAATGTGATTTTTTTCAAAGAAAAATGAGCCCACAGAGGGAAAAAACAACAATGAGAACTGACTTTAGCTCTTCTTTCACTGTCTCCTCTCCCTTCAGTTTACCTTTTATTGAGATTAACTAGGCACCTTTACAAGCCATTCTCTTTGCTTTGGTTGATGGCTAACGGAAAAGAATCCACTGTCAAGATTTTCTCTCTGAGAACTCCAAATGGCTTCTGACACTTTGCCATCCACAAAAGCGTTAACTTCTCCCCTCCTTACACACCCATCACCATGGCTACCTTTCAATCAGCTCTTCTTCATTAATATTAGCAGGGGAAGCCTTCTGTGTGATCTGTGTCCCTATATTAGCCGGATAGAGGTAAATCATGTAGTTACATGTGTTTTCATCACAGGCTTCTCCCCATGTCAAGTGATAGCTGTCAGCTTCCCAAAGGGGCGAGGGGCGGGGGAAGAGGGTCAGATGGAGAATTTTATAGATGGAAATGTATCTGAAGGCCAGCTGTATTTATATCTCTTTACCCATCATAATGTGATCCAAGGCTACAACGTTCAAAATATTGTTAAGCTGAGTGCACAGTGCTGAAGAAGAGCAGATTTAGTTATCTTCAAATTACAGCCTATAGGAGGACTATACTAAAGAAGAGAAATTAGTTTTATTCTGTGTAAGTCTGGACAGCAGAAGACACAGAAAGCAAGAACATACTAACTCAGCAAAGGGAAACACTTTCTAAGTGGCTAAAAGTGAGAAACATTCCCCTACAAAGGTACTGAGTTCCTTGTCACTAGCAGCATTCAAGCAGGGGTGAATGAGCTTCATTATTGTAAGATGTAAATGAAATTTTTCTGTCATACTGGAGACTGGGCTAAATTACTGGTTTCCAAATGTCAGTACGCAGTCCAGCTGTATTGCATTAGAGCTTAGTTGAAAAATAAATACTGAAACTGCCCCTTCAAGCACTGACTCAGACCTTTGCAGGGAAAGGTCTAGGGAAACTGGCATTGAACACATATTCCTGGTGAATCCTGAACACAGTCAGGTTTTCTTCTCACTCCTAAGCAGAGATAACTCCTGAGACCCCCAGCTAACCCAAAGCTTTTACTGTTATCGATTATACTATTAGGAGTATATGAATGCTACATACCACATGACTCACTCCTGCTTTAATTCTTGTGTCAACTCTTTTGGGTCTCACAGTACCCCTGTTAAGGAGCTAAATATAGTCACACAGAGAAAAACTGCAGCTTAAACTACATGTGTGAAATGTTACCAGATTCGTAATGTCCTAATGAAAATGTTAATTCCTAAAAATTAGAAATGCTAGGCATAATTGTTAAACATGTAGAGCATGGAACTCACAAAGAGACAGATTCTCAGCTCAGCAGAGATAAGACCATATCTAAATAATTTCTTAGTACCTTGTCCAATGTGTAGCACAGAAATGTCCAATACATATACGTTGAATGCACTGATAATTTAAAAGGTTGCCATGACATCTAATTTTTCTAAATAACTGAAGGAAAAACTGTGAACATTTAAAGTGCAAAATGAACTTATAGGCCAGGTGCAGTGGCTCACACCTGTAAACCCAGCAGAACGAGTTCGGCGAGAATCGAGATGGGTGGATCATTTGAGGTCAGGAGTCCAAGATCAGTCTGGCCAACATGGTGAAACCCCTTCTCTACTAAAAATAAAAAAATCAGCTGTGCAGTGGTGACATGCATCTGGAATCCCAGCTACTTAGGAGGCTGCGGCAGGAGGACTGCTTGAGCCTGGGAAGCAGAGGTTGCCGTGAGCCGGGATCAGGCCCCTGCACTCCGGTCTGGGTGAGAGAGTAAGACCCTGTTCTAAAAACAAAAACCAAAAACAAACAAACTTATATTCACATAGCAAAATAAGTGTGGGACTGACAAAAATAATGTGGTAATCACATTTAGCATATTAAAGAGTATGTAGCTTTGAAAAACCTCATGTTCATTTAAGCTCTTGATTGATTTGTATCCAGCCTCATTTTACAAAGGCTTTGTGGTAGCTGTACTAAATTACCCAATGTAATAACAAAATGAGCTATAACCTATTTTTTAGCCTTTCACCAGAAGGTCAGGATGTCATTTAAAATCATATTGCTGGTCTCTCACTTAGCCTTTGGCTGAGGTTGTCTGTCTGGTTCACTGTGAAAAAGGAAAGGACCAACCAATTATTTTCTTCCTACCAAAACAGATTCCAGTTCTTATTAAATATTATGTTTCAATATGTTTCGTTCTGGTAGGCTTAACAATTGGTTTCTCAAAAAAAAAAAACAAAAAAAAACAAAAAAAAAAACAAAAAAAAACGGTTCTGGGTTAAATGCCTGAAATATTGCAAGGCTTTTAAAAGAAAAACAAGAAATACACCTTAGAAGATGGGACCACAGATTCTTGACCTTTTATCTCTACTGAAAGAATCATTTAAATTCACTTAATCCTTGTGGTTTGCAGAAGTGTAAGAAGGTACAATGGAAAGCATAAATACTTTCATCAGGTTGAAGTGAAAACGAACATAAAACATAAGCATTGACTCCTTTGAAGTGAGAGGTGAGGCAAAGCATCCTATCCCCGACATGGCTAGAAAGAAGTGTGATTAGAAATTAATGCTAATACAAGATTTATAAGATCTTCTGCTTCACAATTTTTAGAACTCTAAAATACAAGTGATAAATGTGTCTCAAAGAAAGATAAAATATAAAGGAAGAAATAATTACATCAGTAGTTAACTGTGATGGATCCCTGTTCACGTAATATGCTTAGGGTCTGCCAAGAGAAGTTTATGAAAATATAATAGTCTCAGAAAGTTAAAACTATTTTTTAGTACTCTCTTTAAATAGAGGATATCAAAATTGCCTTCATACTGTCAGTTGGGGTTTTTTGGAATTAAGCCAATATTCTCTTGCTTTGGTCTTTCACGGTACAGTGCAGCGATAACCATTCTTTATGAAATAGGAGATTGAAATTGAAATACAACATTAAAGTATGAGAAATTTTAAAATTTACATGTTAAATTTTAGTAAATCTTTAAAATTCTCTATCCTACTGCAGAGTATGACCACTCTAGCTCACAGATTATACCCATGGTACAATCTAATAATACCAAAATATATATCAAAAATTCTGTAATATTCTCATTATTCAATATATTACTTTTAGAACAAATAACATTTACCATAATAATTACACCATATTCTGTGAGCAGATATAATCAGAAAAACACTAAAACCATATTATTTAAAATTTTAAAATCAAGGTACAATTTAATAAAATGCTTTAGGTTTGATGATTGGTTTTTCAAATACATATATCTGTGTAACCTCCAATCTAATTAAGATTTCCATCACCCCAAATGTTCCATACTCCTTTGCAGTTTTCTCTCTGTCTCTCCCACATGATCCGCAGGTAACTATTCATCTGCTTTCTGTTACTACAGATTAGTTTTTCCCCATTCTAAGATTTCATATAAATGAAACTAAACAATGTGTATCTTTTTTGGATCTGGCTTTTTTTGCTAAGCTTAAATGTTTCGTTAAAATTTATCCATGCTGTTTTATGTATCAGTAATTCATTCCCTTTTATTGTTAAGTAGTATTTGATTGTAATATCACAATTTATGTGTTCACTCAATTGTTTGTGTTGTTTCCAGTTTCAGGCTCTTGTGATTAGAGCTGTTATGAACATTCTTATGTTAGTCTTATTGGTAGTATTTCTTTTGCTTAAACCAATTATGCAATTTTAACTACATGTTTATCTTTCCAATAACTGAAAAGCCATGAATATGGTATATAGACTTCTCATGCAAGTATCATAATAGGGTATGCAATCATGTTTTGCAAGAGTTATCAAATAAGAACTTTTCCTCTCTCAAAACCTTTCATTTGGCTTTAGATCTTTTTTGTTTTCTTAGAAAAAAAATCTCAAATATTTAAAATCCCAAGTTTAAATATTTGGGATTTTTTTTTTATAACTTGAATGTACCATTTTGTAATTTCTATTTTCCTATCTTTTCATTGTTGACAAATTTCTATACAATTTTAATATACATTAAAATACAGAATTCAATCATTCTAAGATGTACTTAGCGAATGTGCTAACCACACTGCTCACAATGTGGTGAACTTGAGGCAGCAGTGAATGTTACATGTAAATTACAGAGCAGCATATGAGTTTCCATAATACCACACATGTTTCACAACAGGGAAGGCTCAGTTTTGGCAAATTCACATTCCTTTCTGACCGCTGCTCCCTCCCCAACTCTCATCATAGCATTAAGAAGCAAAAATATTTATAAAATTTGAAGAATTAAGTAGACATTACCTTGAGAATGTGCTGTGACTCACCAGATACCTTTTTGTCTTTTTTAAAAAAATATTTCTAATCTATATCTAGGAATAGAGAGTAATTCTAGTACATTGGGTAAACTATATTTGTTTATATTGTTGTATAAGGGAGAACACACAAAAGTTACTGAATATAGGAATTACTCACATTTTGTTTCTACTCAGAGCTTTAGATTTAAATTCTGTCCCTATGAATGCTCCATTATTTCACTGTCCATAAAAGAAAAAACACTATTACTGGCCTCACAGGCAAGTGGAAGAGAGAATGAAAACCTCTTAATAATTGCTTAAATACAGGTACTTTAAAAATATTTCCTGAATAGTCATTCTAAATGGAATACTCAGCAAATGAGCAAGTAAAGTGGAAAATGGTCTCAGAATTCCTTCCAGATCTTAAATCTTGTGGGTTCATGTAACTATAAAATGACATTGCATACAAAGCTGCACTAACATGCAAATTCATAGAGCACAACATTTTCACACGGCTTGCAAGGTCTTTATGATGGCCTTGACTTTCCTTTTCCATATGCTTTTTAGTTCAGCAGAGCTAGCTGAGGTTTTATTTCGGACAAAAAAAGAAGAAAAAAAGCAATTGAACTCTTTTACAGCTGGAGGCAAGAGCAAAGGGGTTCCCCAGGCAGTAAACTCCCCAGCGGGTGGGCTGAGGACTAGGGCTGAGCCTCGGGTGGGTCTCTGGTTCCTCATGCTCCCCTGCACAGGGGCCTCCCTCCCGGGCTCTGGGGCAGCCTCAGGAGGGGCAGGATGGGAGAGGCTGCCACAGGTGTTCACTTGGGCAGGACGTCAGAGGACTCGGACACCAGCCTCCCATCGCAGGTCTCAATCTTCTTCACAACCACGGCTTTGGTGGTGCTGGTGAGGCTGAAGGAGCTGGAACCCATGCCAGAGTCAAAGCTGGACCCCAGGCCATAGCTGAGGCCCGGGGCTTGTGAGGCCCCCATAGGCTGAGCTCAGCCCACCTGCATGGCCGCTGGTGGCCTTCCTATGGATACTCATGTTCTGCATCCCAGACTCCAGCTAGCTCTCCTCGCCCTCCAGCAGCTTCCTGTAGGTGGCGATCTCGATGTCTAGGGCCAGCTTGATGTTTATCAGCTCCTGCTACTCACGCAGCTGCCGCGCCATGGCCTGCTCGGCCCGCTGCAGGGCGGCCTCCAGCTCAGACAGCTTGGCAGGGCATCCTTAATGGCCAGCTCTCCGTGCTCCTCCCCCAGGGAAGCCCTCTGACCTTTGAGGCCCTCAATCTCAGCCTGGAGCCAGCTGATGTTCTGGTTCATCTCGGAGATCTCAGTCTTCGTAAGTCTCAGGTCATCCCTGTGCTTCCCAGCCAGCGTCTGCAGCTCCTCATACTTGATCTGGTGCATGCTCTCAGCCTCAGTCCGGCTGCGGCTGGCAATCTCCTCCCCCTGCGCCTTGACCTGAGCCATGGTGCTGTCCATGTCCAGGGAGCGCTGTTGTCCATGGACAGCACCACAGACGTGTCCGAGATCTGGAACTGCAGCTCCGGGGTCTCCTCTTCATACTGCTGCTGAGGAAGTGGATCTCGACAGTCAGCCCTTCCAGGCAAGACTCCAGCTCCACCTTGTTCATGTAAGCTTCATCTACATCCTTCTTGATGAGGACAAATTCATTCTCCATCTCTGTAAGCGTATTGATCTCATCCTCATAATTGTTCTTGAAGTCCTCCATCAGCCCCTGTATATTGCCAAGCTCCACCTCCAGCTTCAACTACTCCAGGCCCAGAGTCTCCAGCTGCTGCCTAAGGTTGTTAATGTAGCTCTGGAACATGTTGTCCATGTCGTTCCGAGCCGTCTTCGCTGCTGCAGGAGGCTCCACTTGATAGCCAGCATCTTGTTCTGCTGCTCCAGGATCCGCACCTTGTCGATGAAGGAGGCAAACTTGTCGAGAGTCTTGATCTGTTCCTTCTCCTAGGTACCCGCAGACTGGATGTTGGGGTCCACTTCCAGGTTAAGGGGGCTCAGTAGGCTCTGGTGACAGTGATGCCTCCTATGCCCATGCCCATGCCTCTGGCCCCACCACAGCCTATGTTAACATCACCCTGGAAGCTGCTGCTGCCCACTTGGGAGAAGCTCAAGGGGCTGATGCAGGCACTGGGCACACTCGTATAGGAGCAGCTGCTGAAGTCCCAGGGACCAGAAGTGGACACCTTGTAGGACATCTGGGTCACCCTGATGGACATGGTGGAGGCAGGAGTGGAGGCAGGCAGGCTGAACTAGGTGGAGATTCCTGAAGGAGCAGAGAAGCTGCTTGCTCCCTTCCATTTCTTTTAAATGATTCTTAAATCCTTACCTCTGTGACTTTTTATAGGCTGTTCCCTCTGCCTAGATTATTTTTTAACCTGGAAAACCTTTAATCCTTGTTGAGGACTTGTATAGATTTCATCTTATCCAAGAAACCCTGTGTCTGGGTTAGGAACCACTCTTATGTGCTTTCATATGGCCCCTCTAGTTGCTATTTATTTCACTCTGTTGTCATTATCTCTTGACTTCTTAACATTCCCCACTAAGTGTGAGCTCTGTGAATGCAAGGACTATGTGTGGCTTGATTCTTGTGTTATTTCCAGAGTTTACTGCAGGGCTTGGCATGCAGTGGACATCTCATGAATATTTGTAAGATAATGAATGAATTAGGTTGAGTACACCAATTACTGAGAAACTGGAAAATAACAGGGTGCTCAGATGGATTAAAACAGGCTCCCTGAAGTAGGTGAGAGCCTTCATCCTGATTTTTCCAGAGAATGAAATCTAATGACTGGTGGAGACAGATTGGTTTAGGAGATCGCATAAAAAGGAATGTATAGAAGTCATATTCTAGGAACTGGAAGAAGTTTAGCATGACCAAAAGAGCAGACTCTAAGTGGAAAACTAGAAAAACTGAGTGGAAAAATTAAAAATCAGTGGTAGGCAAAACTACGGAGACAGTAAAGAAAATTAGCGGTTGCCGGGGGTTAGTAGAGAAGGGGAGATCCATAGACAAAGCACAGAGAATTTTTAGGGAAGTGAAATTCCCCTGTATGATACTATAATGGTAGGTACATGTCATTATATATTTGTACAATCTCATAGAATGTGCAATACCAAGAGTGAACCCAAATGTTGACTATGGAATTTGAGTGATAATGATGCCTCAGTAAAGGCTTATTGATTGTAACCAATTATCACTCCGGTGGGCATACTGATAATGGGAAAGGTGATGCAAGCGTAGGGACAGGGGAAAGTATCTGTACCTTCCTCTCAATTTTACTGTAAACCTAAAACTGCTCTAAAAAAATCAAGTCTTACCAAAAAATCAGTGGTGGCTGATGAAGCATGTGAAGAGCTGAAAACTAAAGATTTGTATTAAAAGCAGTAAGTAAGCAGGTTTTTACATAGGTGGATATCATGCTGAAAATGATCTTTGAAGAAACATTAATATTTAATCATGTTTGTAAATAAACATATTAATGAAACTGTACAAGTGTGTACCTGTAGACAGCAGGTCATAAAAGAAGGGACTGAATAGTATTTATACTGCAGAAAGCAGGCAACTTTTGAGCCCTGGTGTCCACAGCACCCCTCTAGATGGTGGTGTGTGATGCCTTAGGGAGCATCCTCAGGCTGCCAGTGAGACCCTTTACAGCAATACACTGTCGATTAAATTGGACACCAGTAAAGCATGGGTTAGTGGTCTGGAAAGGAACATTCTGTTCATTCAATAAACCTGCTCTCGTTTCATTTTAAGTCTTTAGGATTTGATTAACTGCTAAGAGCTGCAAAGGGAGAAGTCAGGGTTCTGATTAGACAGTAACCGGGTCATCAATTTTTCATATTTACATATAATGTTCCTCATACTACAAAGCTAGTTTCCGAAAGCTCTGAAAATCATAATGAATTTAAGTATCACATTGTGTCTCTTCCGTTTATCCTTTGTGATCAAATAAATCCAGAACAAAATAACGCATGCTCTAATCACTGAATAGCACATGTATGAAGTGTGTGGCTGTACTGTCTAAATAATTAACCACTACTTAATGATTATGCTAACTAGTGCCTACTGGAGTGGATAAGATTAATGAAGCCTTTGCTTATAATTTAAAAGCCTCCTATCAACGGTTTCTTCCACTGAGTTAAAGAAAAAGGACCTTTGCAATTTTTACTTAGTAGTCTTATATTGGAAACATCTGGATCCTATCCAATACTGATGCCCAGAGGCCTCATTTGAGATCAATATCTAGTGAGCAAGATGTACAGTGAACATCTGAAAGGATAAAAAACAAAGCACACCAAGGAGGCAGCATGCAATGGGAGACAAGTGCACCTCTCGAGACCTAGAAAGCTGGGAGTTTATCCCATCTTTGCCACTTGCTGGTTGTGAAAGTTGGGCAAAGTCTTTAAGCTCCATCAATCTCAGTTCCCTTGTCCAAAAAGGATGGAGAATAATACCTATTAGACAGTGCTTTGTGTAAAGCACATAATATAGTGCTGGGGACAAATTAGGTGCTTAATTAGCATTTACTATTATTATTAGTGGCAGTTGTAGCATAACTTCTATTTTTTTTCACTATATATTTTGGACCAAAATATATAGTGGAACTTATAGTATGCTTGTATAACATATGCTTGTGACATGTGCAATCTATTAACATGTCTGTGCATCATGGGTCAAGCAGAATCAAAAAGTTCCAGAGCAAGAGAAAATCAATTAAAACTTTTGTATTTACTATTGGCATCACAAAGGAGAAATTTTTCTTCCTGTCTACAGATATTTCCAACTCCCCACTATTTGCTTCTTGCCAAATACAAATGTTCAGAGACTTGGGAAGGAATCATGGCAATGTAAAACTCTCCTTCAGGTAGATGAGATTGATGTCTTCTGCCTTTGGATTGTTTCCCCAAATAACCATCCAGGAGGCCACAACAAATGCTCATGCAATCTCCAGATGAGCTGATCTCACCCATCCTTAAGGTGATTCTTTTTCCAGCTTATATTAGTAGTTCAAAGGGTTTCCCTGGATCACCACATTTCCTTATATCTTTTAAAGGAGTTGGGTGCTGCCCACACCCACTGCTGGCTCCACAGTAAAACTGTCTGCTTTGTATTTCTTTCACTTTGAATATCCTTAGAAAAGTGTCTGCTGCCATGATTTTGCTGGTCAGGATCAAAGCTGCCACAGTTCCCAGCACAAATGTTTATTGAAAGAAAAGGGTTGGGCACAGTGAAAAGAACTTTGGAACAAGACAGATGTAAGGTCAGATCCTTGTTCTACAATGCAGAAACTGTGTGACTACTGATAATTTCCTCAGCATGGGAAATTAGGAGCCTCAGTTTCCCATGCTCGAATAACCATTTTGCAGGGTTGTCAGGAGGAATAACTAAAATAACAAATCCAAAGTACCTAGGATAAGACTATTTTTCTTCCTGTCCCCATATATCCCAGTCCCCCCTAAAATCATTCTTACTTTTTGTTAGCAAAGTTATGAAGTTCCTTTAAGCCAAATTAAACACCTTCAGATATGTACAATCATGGAAAGGTACATAATGCTCAAGTTTTAATCTTTTAAACCAGGTGGAATCCTACAGTAGCATCTCTCTCGTGAGTTCTTTCTCTTATTAAAGTAGTCCTAGAATTAAGGATTTTCTTTCTGTCTCATTAAGGAACACAGTCTAAAACCTTTCTCAAATGATGGATCAGGGAAACTGAGTTAGCAGTACACACATACACACTCATACACACAGAGACACTGAATTCTAGTCCCCAAGCTCCACTAGAAGTACCTACAATTTAGAGTTTCATCTCCTAACAGTACATTTTAATTGAAAAACACTCCTTCCATAATAATAGAAGCAATATACTATAGTGTAAACATTGAGACAGCCACCACACCTGGTTTTCAATCTCAGGTTCGTCATTTACTAACTGTGTAACTTTGAGACATAGCTTGTAAAGGCCAACACCACTTTCTCCATATGTTAAAAGGTGGTAACTGCACCTTTTAACATATCTGTTACTGCAATTAAATCAAATGTTTTTTTTTTTTTTTTTTTTTTTTTGAGATGGTATCTCGTTCTGTCGCCCAGGCTGGAGTGCAGTGGTGCAATTTCGGCTCACTGCAACCTCTGCCTCCCAGGTTCTAGCAATTCTCTGCCTCAGCCCCCTGAGTAGCTGGGATTAAAGGCACCTACCACCACGCTCGGCTAATTTTTTTGTTTTAGTAGAGATGGGGTTTCATCATCTTGGCCAGGCTGGTCTTGAACTCCTGACCTTGTGATCCATCTGCCTCAGTCTCCCAAAGTGCTTGGATTACAGGCGTGAGCCACCGCACCCGGCCTAAGTCAGGACTTTATGCAACATTTAATACAGTGCCTGGAACATAGGAAGCGCTCAATAACTGTAGGTATTCACTGTTACTTGTGGTGTTTTCTGGTAGTCAGCAGGAGGAATGCTGGTTTCTTTAAAAAGTATTCTGAATTGTTCATAAATACATCTTGAACACATAACGCAAATAATCTTAGCCTACCTTCTCCATGCCTTTTCTACAACTGAACAATCACTGACAGTCACATATACAAGTATACAATGCTTCCAACATGCACTTATTTTAAACTGAAATCTTCCTTCTTGTTCTGTACCTGATGTCAAACAGAGCAACTGTATTCCTCCTTTCGCAAAGAAGCATTTCAAATATCCAGTGGTAGCCTTCATCTACCCCTAAGTCTTTCCACCAGGCTAAAGATACTCAGTTCTTTCAACGTACTCATATTTCAGGGTTTCTAGACATTTTACCCCTGGTCATCCTTTTATGGAAGAGTCACTGAATCTAAGCAGAGTTTAATTTCTAACTTGTTAACGAAATACTAACTTGGTATTTTAAAAAGACAACAAACAAAAACCTCATGTAGTCATCTAAGAAAAGGAGGATTTAGGGTGGGGAAAAAAATCCCACCATGCTAATAATATACCATCTTTTATTACAGGAATGGTTTTGACAAACAAATTTTTAAAGCTAAGAAGCAAGAGCATTTGAAGCCCAGTGGGCTTGTGTCTGCTGTCCCATCAGGAGGCTTCCAGGAACAAGATTTCTGGTATCCTCTTATCCTTTTAAAGTTTTTAAAAGACTTTTCTGTCTTCTCACTGTATACCACGTGATATTTCATTTATTTCTTTTTTTTTTTTTTTTTTTTTTTTTTTTAGCATGACAGGGTCTCGCTCCATTGCCCAGGCTGAAGTGCAGTGGCATTATCACAGCTCACTGCAGCCCTGAACTCCTGGGCTCAAATGATTCTCCCACTTCAGCCTCCTGAGTAGCTGGGACAACATTCAGGGACCACCATCCTTGGCTAATCTTTTTGTTTTTATTTTTGTAGAAACAGGGTCTTGCCATCTTGCCCAGGCCGGTCTCGAATTCCTGGCCTCAAGAGATCCATCTGCCTCAGCTTCTCAAAGTGTTGGGATTACAGGCATCAACCACTGCACCTAGCTTATTTTTTGATATGACATAATCACTCAATTTTTGCAAGTTAATTTTCTAAGCAAGACAACTTCCTAAAAGCAAATTTAAGCTCAACTCTGAATTGATGTTTTTCATTTTACCTACTCTGAAAATGATTAAATGTAGCCTAACCCTCCTACTGTGGCAAAATTTAATATCCTTGGCTGTACTATAAATAAGGAGTACATTAATCTTAAATTACTATTGCTTCATGTACATAGTGTTATATACTTGAATTAATCAGTTGGTATGTGCCACAATTGCTTTTTTCCTTCATCCACAGATGAAGGACAAACATGTTAGTTTGTACATGTGATACAAATCTTGCATCAGTTTTATAAGGCTTTCTGATTATTGTATATATTTTAGCAAAAAGTAAATGATTTCTTTTATTCCAAGCACTTGTCATTACTATGCAAAATGATGGGAAAAAAGATTAAACTGATTAAACAGAATTTAAGAGTTACTTTTCGTGTCACATTAACAGGCAAATAACCATCTATTCATGATGTGTTGAGTGGTTTGATGCTCCCACTACTTCATTCTTCTTTGAGATTTATTTTAATCTAGTGATCGAACTAGAAATGGTGATCGAATAAAGCAGATCAATTTCAGATGTGATACATGGGAGAACAATCTGGCTCTGGAGACACCAATCCAGCCTTTATTTTACCACACTACAATCAAACTAACCCTTATTTTGCCTTCATCATTCGATGTTTTTAAATAGTTTGCACAACTACAACATGTGCTATGTGGATCATGTATTTTTAAATGCCATTATCACAAGGTAAAACTATTACTTCATTTCTACTATCATTTTCCTTTTAATCATTTTTGATATTTAGTGTTTAATCTCTTTTAACATTTTTTTCTTTTCATTCAGGGAGAGCTTTGGATGTTTGTCATCTATATCACTAAGTTGATTCTCTGCAGTGTTGTCTATTATTCTATTCATGGAAATTTAAGCCTGTTGTTTATTTGTATGGTGGTCTGGCTTATTGAGACTTGGTCTATTTTCACTTCAGACTGCCTCTCTGTCTCCTTTCTCATTTTGATAGAAAGTATTATAAGTTTTAAATACTTTAAACTTCTGAGACTGAGTGCAAGGATTTAAATTCTAGCTATGTCACTTACATTATTTTTCCTCTTGACCAAATTATTACATTTCTGAAAGCTTTGGCTTTCTTATCTTTACAATGGATATGCTACTAGCATTCATTCAAGGGTTGTTATAAACATTAAATGAGATCATGCACCTATTATACTTAGCATAGTGTCTAACACATAATAGAAATACAAAAAAGATTGCCATGAATACAAATAAACCTCCATCCTCATCTCACAGAGCAAATGTCTTTTTTTAACCTCACTGTAAAAATACAATGGACATTTTCTAAAATGCTCTGCTATTTCCTATAATGAATACTTTTGAGAGCTTTGTGATTTTTTTTTTAGGTCTTTAAGATACTATTTCTCTCCTTTTTATCATGTCTATGTTGCCTTTCCCCTATCCTCTCATCCCTAAATGATGAGGACACTTTTTCAAACTGTGAGATATACTAAAATTATTTACTTCCAGCTATAGAAAAAAAGGCATACCTATTCACTTCTCCTTATAGGATTGTTAAAGGATCTCTTCTTGTACATGTGTACAAGTTCATTTCTTCAGGATGTTAGGAAGACTATTAAGAATTCACTCTTAGCCTGCCTCTGTTAGATTGATGTAGAAATAATTTCCATGATTACCAAAGTGCCTTAAGTTTACCTTCAGATAATCTGAGTATCCCTTTTAAAAAAAACAACACAAATGCAAATGCTTTCCACTACAGCAAAGTTACAGGAAATTATTTCCAGATTTCCAATAATATATATCAGTAAAATCATATGAGTTTGTGAAAAGTGTGCTCATCAAATGAAATTTTACACTGATTTTATACAGGTTGAGCATTCCTGATCTGAAAATTCAAAAACCGAAAGATTCCAAAATCAAAAACTTTCTGAGCAACAACATTATGCCACAAGTGGAAAATCTGACATCTGCCCTCAATGGACAGGTTACAACAAAGGTCCACAACACACAGTTTATTCAGTGTCCCCTAAGGAAGAAAGACCCAGCCCCTTTCAGTGGGTGATGCTACTGTGCTGCTTAGTACTCTGAACACATTATCTTTTCACTGTCTTAATGGCATGCCATAATTTTCACTGCTAGGTTCTTACGTGTGGATGTAAGAAAATAACTGCTTATATACTATCCTGATAAATACTTATTTAAGTATTTATCCTGATTAAGTATTTAACATCCTGATTGTATTCATCTATATAACTGCTAATAAATATATGCTCCAAAATGGGTAATTTATAAAGGAAAGAGGTTTAGTTGACTCACGGTTCAGCATGGCTTGGGAGGCCTCAGGAAATTTATAATCATGGCATAAGAAGAAGCAAACACATCCTTTTTTACATAACGGTGTGAGAGAGAAGTGTCAGGCAATCAGGGGAGAAAGACCCTTATAAAACCATCAGGTCTTGTGAGAACTCACTATCACGAGAATTGCATGAGGGTAACCACCCCCATGATTCACTTACCTCCCACTGGGTCCCTTCCACGATTATGGGAACTAAAATTCAAGATGAAATTTGGGTGAGGACACAGCCAAACCATATCACTGACACTATATAACTTTACCTTTAGGTACTATATACCCTTACCTTTATATACTATTTAGACTCAGGGATGATGATGATAACCACACATTGTCCATGTGGGTGGCTGACAGGGACACCTACCTGCTTTCTGATGACTCACTGTACACCAACGTTGTTGTTGTTATTGTTGTTTTGAGTCAGGGTCTCACTCTGTCACCCAGGCTGGAATGTAGTGGCATGAATCTTGGCTCACTGCAACCTCTCCCTTCTAAGCTCAAGCAATCTTCCCACCTCAGCTTCCTGAGTAGCTGGGACTACATGCCACTATGCTCAGCCAATTCAAATTTTGTGTAGAGATAAGGTCTCACTATATTACCCAAGCAGGTCTTGAACTCCTGGGCTCAAGCCATCCTTCTGCCTTGGCCTCCCAAAGTGCTGGGATTACTAGTGTGAACCACCACATCTGGCTACAAACTTTGTTTCATGTGCAAAGCTATTTAAAATATTATATAGAATTACCTTCGGGCTATGTATATCAGGTAGATATAAGACAAATAAATTCCATTTTCATATGTGGGTCCCATCCTTAAGATATCTCATTATGTATATGCACATACTCCAAAATTAAAAAAAAAAAATCCAAGATCTGGAATTGTTCTAGTCCTAAGCATTTAGGATAAGGGATACTCAACCCATATGTTGGGTTCATCCCTGTATTTCGAGTCTTATTTTGTATTTTCCCACTTTTTTGGCAATTGTGTAACAAAGTTCCTCATATAACATAAGTCAGTATCTTGTGGCTTGTTTTTATAATAATGTATAACACTTTGGCATGCATTTGTGAAATTTCTTCTCTTTAGTTTGAAAGTCAAGATCCTCCATAGGGAGCCCATAAAAAATAAGAGTACCAAGAAACTTTCAAAACTTTGATATCCACGTCACTTTTATATCAAAATAAAATTCGGAAAATTGGGACACATGGAAACAAAATAATGTAAGTCTCCTGTTTGAGAAGAGAAACTATAAAATAAAAACCATGAATTTCTCTCTAAACAAGAAATTAATTTTAGTTAAATAGAAATTATTAAGCAAATCACTTGGACCTAAAATTGTTTTATTTATCTAATGTGCTATAAATGGTTTTCTCATACTCAGAAAAAGCCAAGCAATCAGGAATTTGTATGACCCAGTGAGCTAAGCAAAGAACAGATTTACTTTGCCCTGTAATGAGGTTGACAGAGCAGTTTCACGTCAGGTTACATTTGACTATGCTCTGTTTCTATCACATTTGCCAGTTAATGGCAAGAGATAAAGATTCTCCTGTTGATGCACTGTTTTACTCTCCAGTTTGTGTTTACCCATTGGAATAGTTATGAAACATGACTTGGATGTTTGTAAAAAAACATGGTCAGTATAGGAGCTATTTCACATACTGTGCTTATTAATCAATTCAGGTAAGACTCAAATTAAAATGAATTTGGAAGCTTCTTGTTTATCCTCTTCCTTCCTAAAACTAATTCCTTCATTCTTCAGCTCCATAAAGACCTCCCTTAGGAGAATTTCTGGTGTTTGAGAAAGAGGATCAACCTGCTAACTCCCATCTTTGAAGGTTTTAGTAAAAGTCCATCTGACATTGTTTGAACCTGAAACATAATTTAAAACTTTGTTTCTTGTAGTCAATTCTTCTCAACCACTATAAACAAATCAGTATATCTACTAATATATATTGGCAATTTTCTGTTTGATCAAAGATTAAAGATGTCTATTAGGATATGTATTGCTTGTGATGGAATAAACAAAAAACATGATTATAAATTGAGTTGAATTTACCCTAAAGTCACATCACCAAATTGACGTTTATCATATCTCATCTCAACACCTTTCAATAGTTCTTTGAAACCTTCGTGTAGGTTCAACTTCTCTTAAATCAACTCTGTCAAATGGGTATAACTTTTACTTAAGCAAATGGAAAAAATACTTAAAGGTAATATAAGATATATTAAATTTAAATTTAGTATAGTAAATGTTATGTTTACATATAATTTAAATTTATTACAGTATATGTCAAATTTTAATATAAATATCTAAATTAAAAAATAACCCTCCATAAAGTATACAATATATTTTGTGACTGTAACATTGAAATGTGGAGATTGATAAAAATCTGTTTTCATTTCTTCAGCTTTTCCATTATAAAAATTTTAAAGTAAGAAAGAGTGAACATTAATTATAAATTAGAATATAAAACCAGAGTTTAAATCTATTTTGACCTAATGATATCCATATCTGTGGCATTCATTAGTATGTTCATTATATAAACATTTGGTTGGTTGTATCAGACTCTGTGATTTTGATTGTACACAAGATTCTAGGAGGTGAATTACTAAACTGGGTACATTTGGCATGGGATTGTCCTTTTTGGGAAACTTCAAGAGATTTTGTTAATAAAATACTGTTTTGTTCAAAATGTGGAATGGAAATGCAGATATTTTTAATAAAATGTAAGGTAGAGTACATGTAGGACCACAGTTTTTTAATATATTTTGATAATGATTCTCTTTCCTTTGCTCTTCAGAAGCCAGGAGATACATAATCCATGTTTGTAATCTTACATAGGGTTTAGGACATTGCCTAAGTTCACAGAAAAGGTGGTATTTGTGCTAAGAATTTCTCTAATCCAGGTAAGCTAATAGGAATCAAAACAGGCTCACCCTGCCTTCTTCCCTTTCTTTTTTCCTTCCTTACTTCATAAACTTCACCTTTTAGGAAATTGGCCTTGACCTCATATGGGTTAATAAAATGTCAATTTAAAAACAGCTATACTTTCTTTATTCTCTCAAACACTTCCAGTTAAAAGGCTTTCTTATAATCATGCTTACACTTTTCCTTAAACCACACTAAATTTTATCATTTCCAATCCCCACTGGGAGCTAGCATTTGAGGATTTCTCTAAGGTTTCAGTGAGCAACAAACATCTTCAGGAGAACATGATGCATCATATCTATTTTAGATGTGCCAGGATTCTCCTGCTGATGAATGTTCATAATTCTAGACAAAGTTAATAGAAGAAGGGAATTCCCCTTGAGAAAAGAATAAATGGTGGAGAGTGATCTGAACATAAATGGTACAGTTCAATGCAATTATATCTAGAGTTCTCTACTGAATATCAGAAGTACAACAGTCATCTGGTATTTCAAAAACACTCACAGTACCTATGGTTGGTCTAAAGGGAAATACATTATTCATTTGCCAGTTTGATGACTACTTGAAATCATTTTCCATACATCACTTAAGTGAATTGTAGAAAAAGGTATGCAGGAGAACAAGGTATGTATGCCAGATTAATTTTCCATTAAAAATAATTTATGCTTCTCTTGTGACTTAAAAACTTTTAAGAGCTATAATGTATAAAACTTTACAAGCAAGAGTAAGGATTCCTAATACTTCTTGATTTACTTAATTAAACGTTCTTTTTATCTTGTTTATAGTCACTAAATAGAGTAATGTCTCACGTTACTTAACTCTGAAATGAGGATAATACTATCACCTTTTTCACTGGTTATAAACATTCAGTGATTTAATACTGGGTGAAACAATTAGAACAATAATAGAGATTAGCCCCTCAATAAATAAAAATAAAAATATTGTTGGCTATGGTCATTAAGGCTGTTCATAAATATTCCATTTCTTCCTTCTTTCCAGACAAGGTAGGATTGCTCTTCCCCACTCCTTTGATGTGGGGTGATTAGATTTGGAGGGGGAAAGGAAGCAACTATTACAGAAGCAGTTATTGGATGACAAGGTATATCATAAAACTTCACAAGAAAGAGCTGAAGAAATAATAAATTCAATTTTGGATACAATGTGTTTGTGAGCAATTGGGTGGAACTGTCTGCTATGCAGTTGGTTAAATAAGTCATAAGTCATGCAGTTGGTTAAATCTGCTAGAGGCAGATTTGGAGTCACCAGTTTTTAAGTGACTGTTGGAGTCATGGGTTAAAAGAATCATCCAAGAAGAGTTTATAACTCTTGATGAGTAACGTATGAGGAACAATGTTGGAGGATTCTCAAAACTGGGGAGGTAACTAAGCAAGGTGAGAAAGAAGACTGAAAAGACATGGCCAAAGTTAGAGAAAAAATCCAGAAGAAAGTAACATCACAGAAGTCAGTATAGAAAAAAAAGTTGTTTAAAAATCCCAGAGCCAAAGAAAATATTTAGTTACTGACTTGGAAAATAGTAGCTTTCAATGAATATGTATAGTGTTCAATTTATTCTTGCAAAAGTTTATATTTCTTAAATTCATCTGTAAGAAGACAGTGTCTATTTTGAATATGTTACCATTTAAAGTGCATAACCCCCTGGCTGGATTACAATTCCAACTTGTGTCTAGTTGTAGAAGCAGACTGTAACGCAAGTAAGAGGGTTAAAGAAAGAAATTAATATTAATGGTGCTGGTTTTGCTGCAAACATTCTGAGATTGAATATGTGAAGTTTCAGAATTTCTCATCTGCTATCTAAAGAGGCTAAATCATTTTGTGTTGAATGAGTACAGATAGTTTTTCATCTTCATAACTCTGACTGTGAAGATAATATGACTGTTCTAGATACAACAGTGGTTGTCCATGAACCAGTACTCCATAAAGCACTCCCCTACAGATATTAATCACAAGCCAAGTGTTTCAAATATGTGGAGTACGGTAAAAAAAAATGCATAAACTTTGCATTTCTGATGTCATTTTTTAAAGTAATTTATCACTTGTATTTTGTTACCTGAAACTTTATATACCAAGCCATGAGTTTATTGGTTTATTTGGTCTTTTTCTTACATAAAATGGAATATGTGGTTTTCAAAATACACGTATACATCTATATATTTCTTCAATGAACAGCTTAGAACAAAAGAAACAAAATTAGTTCATGAATTAATACTATATGTAAAAATCAACTCAAGATAGATTAAAGACTAATGTAAAATCTGAAACTACAAAAACCCTGGAATATAACCTAGGAAATACCATCGTGGACATAGGCCCTGACAAAGACTTTACAACAAAGATGCCAAAAGCAATTACAACAGAAACAAAAATTGACAAATTGGACCTAATTAAACCAAAGAGCTTCTGCATATCACATAAATCAACAGAATAAACAGAGAACCTACAGAGAGAATGGGAGAAAATATTTGCAAACTATATATATGACAAAGGTCTAATATTCACAATCTATAAAGAACTTAAACAAGTTAACCAAAAACCAAGCAATCTCATTAAAAAGTGAGTAAAGAACAGGAACATATGCTTTTCAAAAGGAGATACATATGTGGCCAACAAGCATATGAAAAAATGCTCAACATCACTATCATTAGAGAAATGCAAATTAAAACCTCAGTAAGATACCACCTCACACCAATCAGACTGACCATGATTAAACAGAAAAATAACAGATGCTGGTGAGGTTGTAGAGAAAAGGGAACACTTACACACTACTGGTACAAAGATAAAGTAGTTCAGGCATTGTAGAAAGCAGTTTGATAACTTCTCAAAGAACTTAAAACGGAACTGCCTTTCGATCAGCAATCCCAAATACCCAAAGGAATAAAGATGCATGCATGCAAATGCTCATCATAGCACTATTCACAACAGCAAGGAAATTGAAAATTGAGTCAACCTAAATGCCCATTAACAGTAGACTGGATAAGGGAAATTTGGTATATATATATTTACCGTGGAATACTGTGCAACCATAAGAAACAACAACATCATGTCTTGGCTGCAACATGGAAGGAGCAGGAGGCCATTATTCTTTTTTTCTTATTCTTTTGAGATGGAGTTTTGCTCTGTCACCCAGGCTGGAGTGCAGTGGCACAATCTCGGCTAACTGCTACCTTTGAGGAGGCCATTATTCCAAAATGAACTAGTGCAGGAACAGAAAACCAAATACTGCAGGTTCCCACTTTTAAGTGGGAGCTAAACATTGAGTCCATATGGACAGAAAGAAGGGAGCAACAGACACCGGGGCCTACTTGAGGGTGGAGGGTGAGATGAGGGTACATTTATACCACAGAAATTGGTGGACACTGTAAATTAGAGTTTTCTTTCCTTTTGTGGGGAAGAACTGGTTTACCCATTGATATGGTTTGGCTCTGTGTCCCCATCCAAATCTCGTCTTGAATTATAATCCCCAGATGTCAATGGAGGGACCTGGTGGGAGGTGATTGGATCATGAGGGTAGCTCCTCACATGCTGTTCTCATGATAGTGAGTTCTCACAAGGTCTGGTGGTTTTATAAGGGAGTCTTCCCCCTCCACTGTTTCTTCTCTCTCTCCTACTGTCACATGAAGAAGGTCCTTGCTTGCTCTTTGCCTTGTGCCATGATTTTGTTTCCTGAGGCCTCCCCAGCCACATGGCATTGTGAATCAATTAAACCTCTTTCCTTTATAAATTACCCAGTCTCAGTTATTTCTTTATAGCAGTGTGAAAATGGACTAATACACCAGTGCACCATGCTTCTAATACCTGGGTAAATCTAAAGCCAGAAAACCACTGATTTTCTCCTTATTAATTGTATGTAAGGACTGCTCACATGATGTTGACAAACTTCCCTCCAGTGGACTGAGAAGAAGCTGATTCCAGTGGACTGGGAAGAAGCTGATTCTCATTTTGTTTGCAAACCTGGTATTTGGGTACATAGTTTTGGATCATGTAGGCCAATATTTTCTAAAAGAATTGTGAAAGAAACTAGAATCGGATAATTTTATATTTTCCCTATGTTGACTAAACATTTCCAGAAAAGAGCAACAAAACCAACTTTTCTAAAGCAAATTTTTTATAAGGATGTCTTAAGTAGTTTGTTTCTAGTTTTTAGCAAATGACAGTTTCCTACTTTCCTTGTCTTTGACAAATACATTGCCAATCATAGCAAGAATGTCCATCAGTTTTCTCAAATGGGCAACAAGCACAACTAGCTGAGTTCTAGTGGAGACTTACCATTGAGTAGCTATGTGATGTTGAAAACTTAAAGTTGCTAGTTTTAGTTTTTGTATTAAATGGACTAAACTGTATCTCAAGCATCATACCCATTTACAAAAAATTAATATTCTGGTTAGCAGTCATTTTCTAAATGATGTGGTTTGGCTGTGTCCTCACCCAAATCTCAACTTGAATTGTCTCTCCCAGAATTCCCTTGTGTTGTGGGAGGGACCCAGGGGGAGGTAATTGAATCATGGAGGCCAGCCTTTCCCATGCTATTCTCATGATAGTAAGTCTCACGAGACATCATGCATTTGTCAGGGATTTCTGCTTTTGCTTCTTCCTCTTTTCTCTTGCCACCACCATGTAAGAAATGCCTTTTGCCTATCACCATGATTCTGAGGCCTCCACAGCCATGTGGAACTGTAAGTCCAATTAAACCTCTTTTTGTTCCCAGTTTTGGGTATGTCTTTATCAGCAGTATGAAAATGGATAAATACAGTAAACTGTATGAGAAACTTAGTACTTTCAAGTCATATTAAGAAATTTAAATTTTTATAGATACACACAAAACATAAATATATTTGTATCTATACTGAATAAATCAATCCTGTGCTTACATAATTTGTATGAATTTTGGGAAGCAAGATTAATGAACACAAAACAATTAGCCAACAGTATAAGCCAATCACATTTAAATTATCAACTCCTATATTCAAACTGGAGATCTGTCTAAGAGGGAAGTGTGGAGAACAGAAGATAGCTTGGCAAAGATAGTGAAACTTCAGCATGCCCCGAAACAATGCATAGGGCTGTTTTTTGTTTCCGTTTTTCTCCCTTGAAGGTCTCGGGTAGGGCATTATAAATGGGAAAATAGCAGTAAGGGAAAAAAGAACACTGTGAATACAGCAGACTCAGGTCAACAGGACCGTGAGTCAATAGACCTTGGAATGGAGGCACCTTGGAGAGCAATGGGAATGACTTGGCCCTCCAGAAGTACATTTCAGCCTTTTTTATACTGAATTCTCACTTCTAGCTCTGGAATCTATATTGTGAAACTACCAAAGAAACTAACAACCACTAAACCCCCCACCTGTAGCTGAATGCAGCTGAGTTTACCTCAAGAGTCACACTCTGCCAAGATAATTCAGGGAATATGAACCTAAATGCTTTGAGGACTGTTGGTGAATAAGATATCAATATTAAACAATAAACAAACTAGCAAAGAATAATGGAACCACCCATTGGACTAAGGGAAGGGAAAAAAATGAAGAGAGAATGATGGCAGATAGTATTTTAAAATTATATATCAAATCACTGAGGTTTTCTAAAATTTAACATTTAATTGGTAATGTGTTATTAATAAAACTTCCTTCAAACATGCTTGAAAGGTGAATCTGTGACTACACTTATTGGATATGCCTAAATATGATTGTTAATGTAATTATGACTTCTGACTCTAAAACATTGCTAAGTTACGCCAGACACTACTTGAAACTTCACACTTAACACTCATTCTAAAAGTAACAATAATACCTATAGGCACTGATTCCCAAATAAACATTGTTATTTCTCTACTTAAAAATTCTTATGATTCAAATATAAATAGTTTAACAGATTGTATTTTATGTGTATGTCTTTTTATGACAAAAGCAACTACATTTAAATATGCAAAAACTCTACTCTGGCTGATTTGCATTCTTATATTCCATTATAGAGTCTCCTATTTGAATTTCCATCTGTTCCCTAATATCTTTTTTGTTTATTATTGCTTTAATGAGATAATTTCGTTTTACATACCTAGATTTCATTACTATTTTGCAAAAACAATCTCTACCCTGATTTTACTCTCATAAATACCTTAGCCTTAACCTTGGGGCTCAGTGCAGTCTGGTATGAGATACTCCTAAAGCAGTAAAATGTAAAGAAAAAGCATTCAAAGTAAAATGTAAGTAAATGTTAGTCCTTTCTTTCTTAAAATCATAACAGAAAGACTGTTTCCCTTTATAAGATTAATCTATATCTACCCACATAATGCCTCATTGAAGATATATCATGACAAAATAATTTATGGGTATATCTTGTATTAAAGCAGATTTTGGAAGAATTAAATAGATTCCATGAAGATTTTCCACTGATGGGGACTGGGAAGGCTTAAAATTGATAATTCAGTTCTTATTTAACAGTCATAAATGTTATCTTCAATCTGTGCTATCAACTAAAATTTTCTTCACTCGAATGCATTCATATTCATGCGGCTTCCTTTGAAAAGGCTTCCTAAAACTCAAGACAGAAAGAGCTCACTGAAAAGAAATTATGACCTATATACACTTAAGATTTATTCACTGATAAGCCCACTTCAGTATAGGTTTAGGTTGCCAATGAAATTCTCTCTAATTTTGAAGCTATCATCTTTCAAGTAGCATTCAGAACCTTTTCTGATTTCTCAGCATGAGGGAATAAACTGGCAAAGCACAGTGAATGATTTGGTATTTACTTACTTATTTATTTATATTAGTGAACACACAGTGCTTACTGCGTCCCAGGCATTCTTCTAAGTATTTTACCCATGTTAATTCATTTCATTCTAGATGTCATATAGCCCTCTTGGGACTTAATGGGAGAATGTTTAGAAAAAGAAGTATAATAAAGTATCTGTAAATACAAGCCCTCTATATTTTGTTAAGTGTATCTTTAATAACACTAACAATAACTGCTACTTATTGAATGTCTACTAAGTGGTAAGCTCACCCTTACATCAACTCTTTAAGATAGGTATCAATAACTCCATTTCATGAATGAGTAACCCCTAAGTCTCATACATAGTAATTACCAGAGCCAAATGTCAAGAACTCCAAACACTTTGACGCTAATACTCCATTCTTTTAATGTACTTTATAAGACATTTTTCTCTTTTTAGTTCCAATATTTTACTTTTCTTAATATCAGTCAAACTCCTTCCTATAACACATACCTCTCGAATCTCTCCTTCTCTGCCATTAGCACACTATGTCCTCATCATGCCTTACTTGTACTTCTGCAAAAGACTCTTAACTCTGCTTCTTTCAGTCCTCTCTCCACACTTCCAACAAGTTGATCTATAGAAAACATAAATCTGATTATATTACTACCTGTTTAAAATGCCTCACTGCTTTCAGAATAAAATCTGACATCTTAACCATGACATACAAAGCCTCTAATGAGATAGAGCCCATGGCCAGCGCAGCTTCACTTCCCCAATAATACCCAGGCCTCCCTGTCCCCACCTGCCCCCGCCCCCCGCCACACACACACACAGACACACACACACACACACACACACATCCCTCCCTCATGCTTCCACTAGATAAACTGTTAATTTTCTGCCTCTTTGCCTCTGCAAATTATCACCTCTCTATGGAAATGCCCTTCATCTCCATCTTTTCTCAGCTCCCGCATATCCCTCAATACTTACCTGAGATTTCATCTTTTGTGGGAAGCTTTCTTAGACATCTCTGGCCTAAGTCAGTTGCCTGGCCTGTGTTTCACCATTAGAGCATTCATCATACTTTTCTCACGTCTATGGCCATCACTTCAGTTCACATTTATTTTCTGACTATACTGAGCACCATACAAGCTAGAAACCACAGTACAAATTACATTTACTATCCCAGTCCTCAATGGGTTTCTCAGATGTTTAGCTGAAATAGGCCCTGAAGATGGTTTGTTATCCAACAGAATACATACATGTTTCTGCCTTAGCTAATTCCTCATTCCTCATCTTCAGCTACTGTCCTCAGCTCTGTCTTAGTATCTTCTGTGCTTGGCTCCTGGCATTTACACATCGTCTTTTGGTATTGACTTTTTCCCCGGTCTGTTTGTAGGATCACAGATTAAACACCCTGTTCCCTCATAACTTTCCTGTATTGACCCTGTACAACATGTTTCTCTTGTGTCAATCCTACATCCAGCCAGGTCAACAAAGTATTTTCATGACTCTTCTTTTAGATCACAAACCTAGGAGTCATCAAGCCTTCAAACAGAACTTTCTAAGTTACTAACATATCCAGGAGGATAAATTCAGGGAAGGGATCTTTCATGAGAGTTGCTTCATGCTAAATAACCATTGCTAACAGAATGGTTATTTCTGTTTGTAAGTACAGATTACCACATACTAAGTATGTATCACATGATTTAATTCTTACAGCATACAAGATTACACACATTTTACTAAACAGAAAACTGAAACTCAGATAAGTTAGTACCTAGCCCAAATTCACATAGCTAGATAACCAGCAAAATCAGGACTAATACTAATTTTGTATCCTTTGCCAGCCCCACATCAACCTGATTGAGTGCAAGTACCCTGGGGATTCCTGTATCTCAGTACAGGTGTGCCCAGGACCCTATGTTTGGGGAGAAGTTGTGGGTAATGGATACCAAATCATGTCATATTACTCCCACCAAAGAATGTGACTCTTTACCCATTCTTAGAGAAGTGAACTCCAACAAAACAAGGAGTAAGCAAGCTTAATCTCTGAATGAATCTGGAGTTTTATCTGTCCATAATAATACCAACCACATTTCTCAGGGGGCCATTGCAAGAGCGGGTACAACATCCTATTGATGACCATAGTGATCAAAAGAAGACAGGAGTTGAGAGCTTACTTAACAGAGGGAAATGCTCATCAAGTTCAGAATATTGCTACTGATGGAATAATTAAAGGCCACTTGATACAAAAACATAGGCAGCTCTTGAAAGTCAAAAGACAGAAAAACTTTAGATAGTCATATGATTTGTCAATCTACAGGTAACCCCTCTGTACCTGTAATTTCACAGTTTCATCTACGTTCTGCAAAGCTGATGATTATTACCAAAGGAATTTGAGTTTAAGCCTGGCAACTACATCAAAAAGTAATGCTGTTACCATCTAGAAAATACTTACATCACAACCTTAAAATGGAATCAATGACTGTTTGACTGTTTGATGGGTAAGCTCTGAGGGTATGATTAATTTGGCAATTGAAGTAAGCTAAGTCTTTATAAATTCTCTCTATGTAATCTAATGCATGATGATCACTATATCACTTATAAGGACTTTGCAGTATACAAAGGACTCACATTTAGTGATATGAAGTTCACAGGAAACGTGTGTCATACTTGCATGTCATTGAAGGTTATATAATTAATTAGACTCAACAAAGGAAACGTTCATTGTCTATTTTGGGTCTGGACTGTGCTAGCGTCAGCATGAGCAACCCTGCTAGGTCTCAGACTAAAGAGGTGTCAAAGACAAGTAAACAGTTTTAGCAGAGTATATATAAGAGTAATAATAAGTAACAGAAATATGAGCAAGGAATGGAGGTTGCAGAGAGGGATATTATTACCCAGAAAGGGTGATTTCATAACATTTATGTGTAAAATGGGGAATGGGTGAATTAGATCATCTTTACAGTCTGCTTTTGCTCTGTAATTTTGTCCTGTCTATATGTTTGCCAGATTATTTCCATTGTGTTCCCTTTGCAACTTTTAGCCCTATTTTCTGATTATGATCATTGAAAATGTGCTCAAAAATTTTCATGATGAAGGACTGACTATGGAGTCTTCATTATCAGGTCCCCAGCTTCTCTTCTTACCTGCTTCCTAAGAGCTTTGTAGGATACTATTGCTCTTGCATATCTCCTCCAGAGATTGAGTAGAGAAAGGAGGTGGAATTATAATCAGCCAGCTTCACTTATTAAAGTTCTTGTGAAAATTTTATAGAAGAGAGAGTGCATATTTAAGGAAATACTTCTTCATATAAAAAAGCACCTCTTAATTACCTGCAGTAATGGAGAGCAGTGGTGTGTATCATCCAAAATGGTGGATAATCCAAGCACTATTTCTGTTTGACTTTGAAACGTATTTTTGAACTTATATTTGAATAAAAGTATGGGACCAAGAACTTGAAGAGTCCTAAGCTTTCTATCTTTCTTATACTCATTGGTCTTTAGAGAGAATAGGCAATTGCATGTTTGAGTTTTAAGACCTTCCTCCTGTGGACTGCAGGTCAAGTTTAGGTTAAAAGGAACAAAACTAGTGGCAATGTCAACCAAAATAGCTAAGCAGGATATTTCTAAAAAGAAATTAAAACAAAATGTATCTTAGATGATATAGAGTTTGGCTGCATATTGCTTGATTATATACACTTGTCTATGAAGCTGGTTCCCAGTTACAGTAGATCTTTTAAGTTGGATGTGATACACATCATTTCAAGCTGATGGAAAGACGACTAGATCAAGTTTGTTCTGTCTGACTCCCCCACTGAATGCCTGCCTGGCACTCTGAGGAAGCCACAGCAGGGTGTCTTCAGAAGCTATTTCCAAACAAATTTAGACTTGTCTTATACATGATGAGAGCTATTTATAAGGATTGTATAACAAATAGCTTATAATAGACACCTCTGTCAATTGCATTTATAATGAAAAGATCTAACAGAAGAAGGCGTTGATTTGCTGTGCAAGCTAAGGCTGCAATATCCTTGCAAATTTTTATCAACTAAACTAACTGGGGAAGAACAGCATGACAAAACTCACTGCACTTCATTGAAACTTGAATTGAGACCTTAAAGAGAAGTAGAGTTTCATCGAGATATACAAAAGAGTAAAGGGCAGTAGGTGTATTTTAGTTGGTAAAGCCAGAATCCAGCAATCATACTGAATGTCAAGGTCTACACTCAGAAATGACGGGTAATGACATTATTACGTGAGGATCTTTAATAGGTTCTACTGTTATATGTTTGATTGATGGGCAAAAGGCAAAAAGATTTAAGGAATTGAGATAAAACCAGAAGAAATACATCCAAAATCAAAGAGAGTTTAAATCTTCCATCCCTTCTAAGACAAATGGAAAGCAAAAAATCAGTAAATGACAAAAAAATATGAATAATTTTAATATGAGAGTGCTTGAAAACTATCAGCAGTCTGTAGTAATTGCACAGGCAGACATTTTAGCATTGCACCAATCTAAGATGGGAATTTACAGAGGAAAAGAAAAAGATTAGACCTGTAATCAGAAGAATTGAAATGAAAACCAAAATTACTTAATACTTTTAATACATGTTTCCCCAAGAAATATGCTTTTTGAAATGTGAGACTATGTTTGAAAGCTTGTGATTTTCTTATTTTATAAACGTGAAATGTGTTCAGTGATTACTATGACATGACAATTTGGAACCTTGAATTTAATCTCCTACTTTACTCCTAATTTATGTTACTTTGAGGGTAATCTTCATTCCTTTGGGGTAAAGTACTGATTAATTAAATAATTCATTCATTTTAATAAGCATTTCTTGAGTACTTACGTACTAGGATCTATGCTTGGCATAGGAGCTATGAAATTAAATAGTGCCTGGTTACAATCTTGGCATGTTTGTTAAAGTCAGTGGGGGTGAAGGCAGAAAGACAAACATGCAGTGTAAGATGGCACTCTGACCAAAACAACATACAAGTGGAGACAGCACTAATAGAGAGTGATCATTTCTACACGAGAGATATCAAGGAATTCATTGACAAACCTCTTAGGCTTACAGAACCTCTGTACATCAAAAGTATTTGCCTATTATCTTTCTTTTCAAAGGACAAGAAGTCAAAATCCCCATGAAATCTTGAATGCAGGTACATTAAAAAACAAGAACCTTCAAAATATGTTATAGCACTTTTCATAGCTGTCATACACAAATAAATAGTTAAAAAATAAAATCTACTACTGCTTGGTTTCCTTCAATTGTATCACAAAAGGAGGACTATGCTGATTCAGTATATACTTTGTATACTCACAATGTATGGAAAAGTGCATGGTGAACCATGCACACAGACAATTTACCTCATGTATTCTTAACTGGTTTTCTAACTTTGTTTTTAGAAACCATCCTTCATCAAAAAGATCCAAATGTTAGTAAACAAGTCTAGAATTCACAGTTTGTACTCTCCTTGTGCTTCCTCATTTTCCGTTACTTTTTTCCAGCTTAGGTAAGCAAACCATGTTACTGCCACAGTCTCTTTTTTCCACTGAGAATAGTTTCCCATGTTTTAAACAGAGCATGGTTGTGTGATGTATGTTGTAGGGGAAAGAAGTGAAAGAAAGAGGGGGGAAAAGAGAACATACTTGTATAAATATGCATCATGTACATAAACATACATGAAGACTTGGTCTTCTAGACACAGAAAACAAGAAATATAAATGAACATGAAGTATGGAAACATACATGTAGTCAGATGGATCAGTGTCCTTAGGGGGCAAGGTTTCAAAGTTCAGTCTACAAAACCATTCTAATTAAAAGAACACTTTAAACCCAATTCTGCTTTACTTTGTAAGCTTTTTCTCCCTTCTGTTTATTTTCTTTACTAAAGTCACAGCAAGGGCTGTGCTGAGCCTCCAGTTCATCTAAGCTACTCGGTGCATGCCCAGACAGCAAGAAAATGGTTTCTCTGGCAACAGGAATTATGTGAAATCTCTGTGTTCTCCCCCACCCTCCATCTGATTCCTATTCACTTAAGCTGTTCATATATAGGCAACAATGAGGCATTGGAACTCTCATGAGCAATTCAAATTTATTGAGCTAATTCATGGAGGCGGGTACTGTGAGCATCTTCATTTCCTGTGTACGGAGGAGCAAAGTGTGTTTGTTGTATGTTATCTGTGTTATTCAAGAACCATGCACTGTCAGCAAACAGCCAGAACCAGGTAAAATCAGACGACTATCTAAAATATGAAATGTGAGGAATTTACTTCCATCGTGGTAGGAGGGAAACACAAAGGCTTTCAGGTGCTAAACACAGCTTTGAATTTTCCAAAGACGCTGAGCCATGGAAGTCACAATGATTTAAAACAGCCTGATATTATGTTTGAAACCCAAGAGGGAATGGCAAGAGCTTTGATTAAATTGCTTTGAATGTCAGCTTTTTATTTCTAAGGAACCATACTGTTCCGCCATGACTAAGGCTCTAGAGTTTTCAATTTAGGCTTGATAAACATTCCCTAATAATAGTTCATGATGAGATCTCTTCTACATGTTTAGTTTTCTCCGTAGCCTTTGTTGAGGAGAGAGTCCTGTGTTTAGCATTGGTGCTAAGGGTGATACTTAGAAAGAGGGTTTAATCAAACGGGAATTGATTTGCTTGGAGGAATCAGGACTAAGAAGCAAATTAGCTTTATTCTTTAGACACTGGAAGAAGGTGGGAGGGAGGGATCTATTTTTCTTCAGTTCCAGTAAGGATGAAACAACAGTAAGAAATATACTCAGTAACATAAAGCAGAAAATAGGGTGAATTTGGAATGGACTTCTGAACCCGTTTCAGAATCACTGTCCCGGAAATTTGTTACGAAAAATATTTGCTTCTTACTTTTCTAATATCTTAGTAAACTCTACCTGCAAGGAGGCATATTTTTAAAGCTTCCTTGGTTTTATCATTGTATATCTAACCTGTTCAAAATTAAGGACATTCTGTCACCAAAAAGCAATAGGAAGTGCCACTTTGCAGAAATCTTTAATCTCAATCTACATGATATAGTTTTAAGTAACAACTCAATGAAGGCTCAATTTAAATATTTAAACTTTAACTTCCAGTTAAAGCTGTAAGGAAGCAATGAGCAGAATGATTAGCCTAATGACAGAAATAGAGTAGTCGATTAAAAAGCATAGAAGGGTGAAGGTAGGAAAGATACAGACAGCTAAATAATGGTAACATTGTAACAATGACTTCATTCATTTCATAGTTAATCTTTAGATAATAAGAACTTATTGTTTTAGATAATAAGGTAGTTTAAAAATTCTCAAATAACTGGTATGTTTTCTGGAGTGTAAAATAGCCAATAAGTACAGCCAAAATTTGGAAAATAAATACAAAATATAAGTCCTACACAGAACAGATGCCTACTGAAGCCATAACATTTGGAATGTTCAATCCAGTCACAGAGCTTTTAGGAAAAGAACATCTTGGAATCAACATTTTATTCCAGTTAGAAAATAGAGATTCAACAGTCATACCTAAAACCAAATTGCCCTTCACTTGATAGGTCAGATAACCTGAGACCAGGGTCTTTGTGTATCTAGCTAGTGCTTGCTTCTGGAAACAGACAAATTGTTCCTGTGTTTCTCAGTTTGGTACCCCACTACAAGTAGTGTGTAGTAGAATGCATAAAGAGTTACTGAAGTTTTCAAGGAATTTCTAAGCTCTGATATGGAGTTCTTTTCCCAGACACCTTTCAATTTTGAGTTTTGCTTTATTTTCTTAATTTTATTTATTTTGCGAACTCTGGTCAGAGTGGGAAATTCCACTGGAGTCTGGACTATGAAGAAACATCCTGTGGGACGAGTCCCAGGTAACACAAAACCAGGTAAATTCCTTCCTCATCAGCAGCCCAGCACACCACTCCCACCCCATTTCTCAGCAATCCCAGACCTCTCCGGCCCAGACCTACAACTGCCCCAGCTTGTAAGGGGTAAAGGGTGCTCTGGCGCTCCCTGGTGCTCCTCCTCCCCAGGTCTTTGTCCAATAAACCTGAGGTGCTGTCAGCTATCCTCCTTGTCTTTGTTCTCCATCTTAACAGTAACACAGAAGTTATAGCCTGCAACACACACACACACACACACACACACACACACACACACACACACACACACACACACAGGGTGAAAGGTAAAATGTTGTCATTTTAAAAATTAGAAACAGGAAAGATGTATAATTAAGCAGGATGACACATCTGGGAGAGGAAAAATGCCATTATCAATGAACTGTGTACATTTGGGCAATATAGTATTAGTGGGTCAGCTTCAGGACCTTACTTTGGTGAAACTCTGCTAAAAATTTCCACACTCTTTGAAATCACATGGATGTGAATCGTGTGTGCTTTCAACATACTAGCTATGAATGACCATAGGCTAGTGGGTAAAAATATCTGAGCCTCAATATTCCCCCTTCCTGTAAAATACAGATAGTAGTATCTGCTTCAAATGTAAATAATAAGGGCAAATTTTTATTTACTGCAACGTATATGTCAAGTGCCAGTCATACAGATATTAGTTTAATTCCTGCAACAATCCTTTGAAGTATTATATTTTCTTTGTACAAATCAGGAAACGAAGCCTAACAGAAGTTAAATAACTTTCCTAAGCACAAAGCTTGAGAGTAGTGGTGCCATTAGAGGGGCTCACTAGTACTGACAGTAGTAATATTAGCAAATAGTGTGAAAGTCAGTTTTAACTTGAAATTTTCAATTACTAACTTCTTTATAATGGGCAAGCCCAAGACAACAGTGTAATGATGAATCCTTTGTAAACTTTCCCTCTTTTCATTCTGCAATTTTTTTCACTATTTCTTTATTTAACAAGTGTGAATGCCTTGCCCATTTATCTTCATAGCTCAATTCTTATTAGAGCACCAACTAATTCATGCTTGTTAAGTAGAAAAGCATTGATAACAAGGCTTTATGTCTAAGTAGGATTCAAGCCTATACCTAAAATGACAAAAACTGATAATATTGTTTCATATCAACTATGGAGTGGCAGGAATAAATACCACTTTATATGCACACTGTAAAGCTAGATTGTGTTTCCAGTGTAATTAGTCACACCAAGTAGGAGCACATACAGCCCATCTCAGCACTTTAGACCAGGGGTCTCCAACCCTCGGGCCATGGACTGGTACCATCCTGTTAGGAACTGGGCCACACAGCAGAGGTGAGTGACTGGTGAGTGAAGGAAGCTTCATCTGTATTTACAGCCACTTGCCATTGCTTGCATTCCTGCCTGAACTCTGCTTTCTGTCCGATCAGTGGCAGCATTCGATTCTCATAGCAGCAGGAATCCTATGGCGAATTGTGCATGTGAGGGATCTAGGTTGTGTGCTGCTTACTAGAATCCAATGCCTGATGATCTGTCACTCTCTCCCATCACCCCCAGAAGGGACCATCTAGTTGCCCGAAAACAAGCTCAGGGCTCCCACTGATTGTATGGTGAGTTATGGTGCATTGTATACTTAATTCATTATACATTACAGTGTAATAATAATAAAGTACATAATAAACGTAGTGTGCTGGAATCATCACAAAACTATCCATCCCCCACCCCAACTCTTGTCCATGGAAAAATTGTCTTTCATTAATCTAGTCCCTGGTGCCAAAAAAGTTGGTGACTACTGCTCTAGACTACCCACTAGGGACATACGATTGCCAGTGACACTGTAGGGTCTTACCAGGTCTGGAAAACTCAACCTTTGCTATGCCACTGTCCTTTTATACTCTTTACTTACATCACCATTTGGAAAAGTGTAGACTAACAATAGAATGAGGATTTGTGTGCATGTACTGAAAAACAGACTTAGCATTAGGAATGTTGCATCCTTATATCTGTGGAGAAAGTAGAATGAATATCTGAAGAATATCTCTTCCAACATTCTGGAGAGCCAGTTTCCCTGCATCTTCTATGTGAACCAATTAATAGGACGTTAAAGAAAAAGGTAAGAATTTGTTTGAACTCAAGGATCTGACACAGGCTATTTCAATGAAATTTGCATTCTAATAAAATAAATAATTGAAGTCTTACAAATACTGTATGTCCAAATAAAATAATATCCTATTTTTTATGTGTAATAAACTAAAGCTTATCAAATAGCTTTCATTAAGTTTGAAGGAAAAATAATTTAAAAATCCACTGTAACTGAGCTTCAAATAACATAAGCATTGTGTTGGCAAGTTTGGTAAGAGTATGTTCTCCACAAATTTATAGAATTGAAATTGTCATCAGTATGTCTTCTGAAAAGGGGGTGACTGATAGAAACCACTATATTTTAAAAAATCATTTAGTTAGAATTATGATCATGTACTGGGGTTCATGCAGTATCTTGCACAAAGGAGATAAGCAAGTTGTAACCCTCTCTGTTTTTTACTCTCATAGACAAATTTTATGCCAAGTTTTGGAATCCTATTGCTCTTTTTATGCATTAAACTTGACTCACCAAAGCAGGTGTTTGACATATGACAGGCCCTGCTGCAGTATTATCAATAGTTTCATTACAGGGGAGTTATTCTCCAAATATACCTCTCGTGGATAGAATTTAATTTGAACCATCTTTGCTAGATGGTAGATGTTTCTGATTTTTTTCTTGAAATAGGTAAAAAGGTTAAATAGAGGGATAAACAACTCCAATTTAATGTGTGCATTAATCTATAATTTATCATCTATAATTTTGCTTATTATAGATATTTAGTTGCACTACTCAGTTATCTTTCATTAACTATGAACTCATAATCTACAAAAATACATCAAATGGCTCCATTTTCACATTTTCTAGAATTATATATCAAAGTACTGTGGTTAGATAAGACTACCTAAAATGGAGATAAATACCTTCATAAATTTGTCAAAATATATCTAATTAGCTATATATAAAATTATAAATATATCATGCCTGCCTTAGAGGGATAAATTTAGAGGCAACATTTGGAGAAACACAGTAGTGACATCTGAAAAGTATGACTTTATTTTTCCCCTAAGCTATAAATAGTAATAGCTAACACTGAATGCTTCCTATGTGCCAGTCATACAACACTGAGTATGTACTAACCCAATCCCTACAACACACCTATAAGATTCCAACTATTAGGATTCTCATTTTATAGATTAAGAAAATGAGTTACAGAGTAATTAATTAACTTGCTCCTAGACAAAGCTAGTAAGTGCCGAAGCTGGGATTTAAATCTGGACAGTAGGGTCTAAAATCAGTCATCTTAGCCACTGGTTATATAATCTATTTAGACATAAAATTAACAAAATATTTATTACATATCAGAACAATCTTTTACATTTAACAATGAAGATCATGACAAATGGTCCATTTGTAGTATAGGACACCATCATATACAAAGCAGCTTACTAATGTACAGCTGTCATGGGAAAAGATGATGTTTCTAAATCATTTGTACCCTGAGGACACTACATGCCATTTTATACAAAGTCTGCAGAGATTAATTTCCAAAGGATACATTGAAAAAAATCATCTTTTTCTTCATCAGAAAACCAAATAATCGATTTTTATTTCTCAAAGGTAAGAAAGATCAAACAGACAACCCTCGAATCTAACCTGTGGTTCCACAAAGGATATAAAAATAGCAAGCGTGATGATTAGATCATTAAATTTTTCCTTCCGGGAAAATTCTGTGGTTTAATGCAACACAGTATGTAAGGAGAACTGCAACATTACTGATCGAAATCTGAAATGGAGATACAGAGGGCCTAACCATTTTTCTACAAGAAGTCTAGAAGATAAAGTGTTGGACCTAATGTTTAAAAACCTAACATCTAACATTAATATTAGTAAGCAATTACACCATTGCTTAAACCAATATTACATAATCAAAAAAATATGAAATCTATATATTCTGTTTACATTTTTATTCATCTACACTGCACCAGTTTTTCCCCACTGCTAGGTCCTCCCTGATAATAGAGTTTTTGCATAATATCTTTTAGGTCACCTCAATAGTGATGCATAAAATCATATGCCCAGAAAAATAATGAAGTCTCTCAGCATATAGTTAGCTATCAGAGAATGACTAAGGTACCATAAGAATTAATCTCAAATAATCCTAATATTTGTGGGTTCCTTTAAAAAATCAATAATATGCATGTACCTTCAAGTTACCATGTTAAGGGCTTATTTATCACATATTTGGGTTATCTGATACCTTAGAAAGTAGAGAATAAGTATCTCCTTATCACAGAGGTAGGTCCCAAATAGATGTAGGATTTTGAAAGGAACATTTTGAAATATTGTAATTTATGCTTATCTTGAAATTAAATTCAGTCCTCATTCATTCCAATTTTTCCCAACTGATTAAATTGTGAGAAATCTACAAAGAATTGATTGGGAAGGTTCTCAAAGAACTCACTAAGATGGTAGCTTTTTAGTAAGAAACTGATTATATCAAGGCTGAAGGGTAAGATTTGTCCATACAAGCTTTCCTAGCTAGCATCCAATGAGTATTAGAATTTCCAAGTTTAATTTATAAACTCAAATATAAACAGACAAAAATAATAATTTTTATTTTCTTCAAGAGAAGAGAAAAATGTAAGGTAGAGTGAATATTCAGACTCAGAAAATTTAAATTGAAGAGCTGACAAAACAATTAGCAAATTTGATTGTTTAGATTTTAATGAACTGTATTATGTAATCTATTATTACTTTTAATAATAGTAAAATACTACAGAGAAACTTTATTTGTAAAATATATCTTGGCCTAAGGAAATAGTATATGTAATTAATACCCATAAAAGACGTGACTCTTTAATGTTTCCAATGAAGATTTAGCATAATTTTCTTTAACAAATATAGCTCATTCTGCTCTTAAAACATGTAATTCATTATGTCATTTGAATGTATTACTTAATCTAGGAAATTATATAATAAATAGCAATATGGGAATAAAACAATTTAGTTTTACTTTTGTAACTAAGTATCCACCAGTAAAACTAAAATTTCAACTGTGAAAAGGTGATATATCTAATCATGACATTATCATGAGGAAATAACACAACACTTTTAACCCGTTATTTATCATATTTCTGCATGGGAACATGTTTTGAAATAAGTTATATAGGCCTAATACATAACACAGCAATTTTTGAGAGTATATCCATAGTTATCTTTCCATATTCAAATGGTACAAAATAAAGAATTCAAAAAAACTAGCTTTATTCTCATTAGAGTTATTTGCTCAAAACTACAGCCATAAAAACGTATATGTCAAATCTTATCATCAAAAAGCCCAGAAACTGGCTTCATTTTCAGGCATAATACCACAATGGCAAAACATCAGTCTCAGTGTTGATTTATTAGTTAATAATGTAAGCAGTAAGACATAGGCTAAATTTAACACATACCCAAAACAACCTCTGTTAAATAATGTAACATGAATGATATTAAGGATAGTTAAATACATTTGTTTCTTAGACAATTTGTCTAAGAGATTTGAATTCTTTTGCGAGAATCCCTGGAGGAACTTAAATGTGAGTACTTAGGTTTTATAGGATTAACCAGGAATAGTCTAAAATCAGAAGTCATAGCCTTGCTTAAGCCATATAGCTTAATTATAGAATAATATAATCATATAATTATAGTTGGCTTATCTAGTTGATGGCATTCATATTAAAGGAAAGGAAAGACTTAAGAATGTGGAAATAACTGCCAAAAAGCACCCAGTAAAGTTGCATAGAGAAAATTTTTAGTAAAGCCCAGGCTACCTCACTTATTGTCTGTCAAGCACTGCAGTGACCAAGGGATTATCCATACTTAGAAATGCATGATTCATCTTTTAAATAATATCCTAATATTGTTTCAATCTACTTTACATTTTTTTTTGTTTTGAAGAAAAATCAAGCTGTTATTTTCTTTGGTCAATATATATGTTCATAAGATACCTTATAAATTCTATTGCTCATTGGGCGCTAGCTAATAAAATGCATTCATTCATTTCCCCTCAGTCTACCAATATTTATTTCAGTCTTACTAAATACAAGGAGCCTGAGCCCTAACACATTTGTAAGTGTGGGCTAAGGCCTATAAATTTGCATATTTAATAAGAATCAAAAGTGATTCTGACCAAATGCTGCAAAACATTGATAAGGGACTGCTTCAAGGTGGGAGAAGCAATGACAACATCATGAAGGATGCAGTATTTGAGGCATTCTAGAAAAATGGGTAAAATCTAGGTATGTAGAGATAGTACAAAGGGCAATTAAGAAGAGGAAAGAGACTAAGTTAGGCACAAGAGCAAGAAGGTGCAGAGTGAGGAAATAACCAGTGGCCTAGATGTCTAACAATAAGTAAATTAGAGGGTTACATAAGCGATGACTATAGGTCAAAGGGAAATTGATTATGATCAGGAATGTCAAAACCAGGTAGTACTGACTCTACTAAACACATGACAGAAAGTTTGTAAAATTTCCTGAGCAGGTAAAAGCTTAATTCAAAGTGTAGAAAGACAGATGGTGAGAAATGGTTGCAGTCATGGGAGGAGGTGAGGTTGCTAGAGAGGCAAAACATAAAACGATGAAGGCAGACTATGGAATAACATTGAGGAGTGGCTACATTGATTGCCTGGAGAAAGAGGAGAAAAGAAGGAAAACTGGGTGATGATGTTACCGAAACACCAGGGGTGTGGTCTAGGTCCTGCTGCTTGCTGCACAGAAAGGCAATCACTGAGACAGTGAGTACTGCCAGGGAAAAAGGCTTTAATCGGGTGCTGTAGCTCAGGAGATGAGAGATCACAATGAAATGATTTAAAGGACAACTTAAGAAAATGTATCGAAGAATGAAAAGGTTGAGTCAGGGGCACAGCATGGTAACATGTGGGAAGAGAGGATATAGACATTACATTGCATAGGGACATCTCTTTCCCTCTCAAGGCCACTAGCATAAGTTCAAAACAGAGACTAAATTGCAATGCTTATTTTCTGTGCAGGCTAAAGACTAAAAAGGTAATGGAGCTTTACCGCAAGATGGGTTTTAGATGAGAGAGTCAGATGAAGGTGTAAGGGATTGCCAGCACCTATGATGGTACCATAGTTGCAGATGACAGGAAAGCAAAGAATGGAAGATTAGAAGTCGAGTGCGCAGTCATTTTAAAAATGAGAAGGTGCAGGAAATTGATGAGGGAATTTACAGAACCCAACTATCTCAAAATTTGCATTAAAGTATGGGTGCCCTTATTTAGTTTGTGGAGTTCTCTATTCTGGTCCTTAGTTCTGTTGCTCCTGTTGGGGAGGAAGGAGAAAGGTTGCCTGCTCCACTGTGTCACTTTGAGGTGCCAGGAGATTACCCTGAAATTCTTTCCAAGCATGTAGAACGTCTTGTACAGCAATTCCAGCACTGAGACATGTACCCTGAGATGCCAACACAGCCAGGTGGTCCAGGGCTAGACCACCTTTTGAGTTTCAACTTCTGAACCAGTGTAAACTGAATAACAGCACTTGTCACATGCACCATTTCACTTCAGAAGCATGTCAAATTAATCAGTGAGGGAGTGGCTTTAGAGGACCTTGAGCCAATCAGAGTAAAGTACTCTAAAAGCCAAATAATTTCTCATGTTTAATATTCAACAAGGATTCATAAAACGTTAAAAAAAAATAGAGGACTTAAGAATAAAAAATGGCTAGTGGGACACATTTACTGGAATTAAGGAGGATTGCAAAACTATTTTCTCAGTTATATTTTTTACATTAAAATAAACTTGCATTTTTTAGCCCTACAGAAAAAAATGTCTTTGATGAAGAAAAGCTAATTGAATGTCCTGGAAAATGACAGCTAGTTAACAATTTATGTCTTTTTCAAAGTGTTCGCTGTTGTGGTTTTTAGGACCTAAGTGACTAAGTTAATCTATAAGTGAATCCAAAGGTGATCAAATATACCTAAAACCGGTTCATGCTTAGGTATGGGTTTCTGAGCACAAAAAACAAATTTTAAAAATGACCATAGAACTATTTTGATCTTTACTTTTGAACAAATCGGGTTTATACATTGTTTCCTCTCTAGCCTTTCTATTGTACTTTTAAAAAATAAATCTCCATCACTGCACTGAAAACATGCATTCTGCAACTGTTTATTGGGTACTAACTATGGGTCAGGCAAAATGCTGAATGTCAGAAATAAAAAGTTAAACTAGACATTCCCCAGCCTTGGAAGCTCATGACCCAGCTCTTTTATTAGTTGTAAAATTTACTGGATAGTTGTTTCACTCCAAACTCCCTTTACATGGTATTTTGCTATTGTTTTTATATGTTTATCTCCCAAGCTTTTAATATACTTGCTCAAAAACAAAAAAGTGAAATTGAATGTTTGATATAGCTGCTACCCAAAATGTTAAATTGAAGTTAATATTACGTTAAGTTATTAAGATAATTTCAATGGAAACATACATTTTTAAGATGAAAAATTAATACATTCTCCCTTAGATATTGTTCAAAAAATAATTTTAAATGGAGGTTAATATTATAGTTAGAATTCACAACTTATCTAATCTTTCAGAGAAATAAAAGGAATCACAGATAATTTATAGTACTATTTCACGTTTTCTGTTGCCATTTTTTGTAACTTAAATGTGTGTAAAAAAAAATTTGTTTGTAAAACTAAATGTTATCAAAAGGTTTGGAATAGCTTTAAGACTTTTGAGTATTTATCAAGTCAATATATCTCAATGTGCTACCTTGAAATGTATCTTTGTCTCCACCTTGTTTGAGCTGAATAAACTGAAAGAGGTTAAATTCACAAATCTTTCCTATGGCATCTATAGCTGATGTAATAATTCAAATGAAAATAAGAGGTATGAAAAAAATGTGAGCCAAATTAGTAAACAGCTCAGTGTCAGTTTCCTTTAACTGAAGTTAGAGAAAAGAGAGAAGGGCAAGGTAGGGATAAAAAAACTGTTGGCATTAGCATTGTTAGTCACATTTTTAAAGTAATAAATGGCTTCAACATTAAGTAATATAACAGAAAATATTTCTCCCAAGTAATAATCTAGAATGCAGTTAAAATTGATGCAGTATAATATGCTAGTTCAGCTTAAATATGAATTTCAGCTAACTTATAGTTGCATAATATTGCTACAAATCATGAGACAAATGAAAATGTAAAGATCTACATAACATGCAGCAACAATAGTTGATGAGAATCACATCTTTTTGGACATCCTTTTAAAATCTGGTTTTCATTTTCTCTTTTCTTAGATGATTACTAAATTCTCAGGTGTGTGGGGTTTTTCAGTATTTACGTTAACTTTAAAATAACTCCATTATCTTAAACAAATGTCTTTGAGCACAGTCCTTGAGACACCTGATCAGTGCACTTTGTATCAGCATGTGCTACTGTACCTATACATCAGCAGCTTTTTCTTGTCAGTCTGACATTGACTTACCTTGGCTCAAATAAATTAATGTTCTGACATCTGGCAGCAATAATAATTTCATAAGCCAGTAGAAATAGGGGAGAAAAAGCAATGGAAGGAGGCACAAAAAGATGAAAGGAATAGCAGAGACATCTTAGCATTTATAAATATATACGTTGGCTGGTATTTTGTGTGTGTGGAAGAGAGTGAGTCGTGTGCTATTAGCTTTGTGATGGGGCTGAAACTGTGTCTTATGTTGCAGCAATTACCTGGCCATACATTATTTGATTCTCAGAATATGCAAAAGTATGATACTTAATAGCAGACTTTGCTACACTCTTAAGTGCCCATAGAAATACCACAAAATGTAATATGATCCTATTCATTAAAGTTTGCTGTGACTATGAGAACTTTCAAGGCAACTGTGTAGTTCTTTTTTAACGAAGAATTTTCATAGACAGTCATGTACAAGTCATAGTCTATAAAATACAACAGTAATAAAGTTAACTACATTTTTAAAAAATTTATAATACTTTAAGTTCTGGGGTACGTGTGCACATCGTGCAGGTTTGTTACATAGGTATACACGTGAACTACATTCTTATTTTAAGATGCAATTGAAGTATATACATCAAATATGGAATTCAGAGTATGAAGGATATTGTGGGGTTTTCATTTTGACTTTTTAAATATAAATGGTAATACCTGGTCAAATGCTATAGAGGAGAAACTTGACAGCTGATCACATCAGGCTTGCTGTGAAACAGTAATGCTCAGTTCGTTAGTCTCTAGTAAAGTCTCAACATCTGCTATCTTTGAGTGTATTTATTCTACATTTATTTATTGAGAGGTGTATTTGGGCCAGTAATTATTCTATGCTCTGGGGATACAGCTGAGAATAAAACCAAGTCCCTGCCCACAAAGAGCATATTGTCTAGTGACTGAGAGTAAAAATAAGCACACAATATAATACCAGATTGTGATAGCACTAAGAAGAAATAGAAAGCAGGTATGGAGACGGGCAGTAATGGTGATGGAGGGGGCGATTTTTAGATATGATAATTAGGGAATGCCTAAGAAGGTAAAATTGAGTGAACTTATAACTAGATGCTGTCTTATGTGGCTCAATGCATTTGTCAACTTTTGTGTATATGAATATGGATTATTTGAGAATAATCTGCATTAAGAATGTTCATTACCGGAGAGAGATCCAAGATGGCCGATTAGCAACAGCTCAGGAATGTAGCTCCCAGTGAAAGCGCAGAGAACGAGTGGACGCCGCACTTTCCGACGAATTTTTGTAGCCCACAGACCGGGAGATTCCCAGCAGAGGAGCCAC